>PVHX01010908.1:0-67237 GCA_004024805.1 Geosciurus inauris
AAAAAAATTTTAAAAAGAAAAAGAATTTGGTTTTAAAATAAGTCATCCCAAGAAAACTAACACCTCTGTTGGATATCTTTATGCTATCGTTTGGTGCTATTGTTATTTTGGATGACATATGGAGGTAGGGCAGCCTAAAATCGTAGTGCTTAGATGGTCCAAGGGCCTGTCACCCTGATAATATACTACTTATCTATTCCCAAAGTGCTGCCAACAGGATGGCAATGTTTATGATGTCTACTACCTGAGATTCCCTTGGACCATAGCATCTTAAAGAATTTACAGGACTGGAGATGTAGCTCAGTGATAGAGTGTAGGTCTAGCATTTATAAGGTCCAGGGTTCAAATCCCACTACAGAAAAGAAAAAAAAAAGAAGTGAAGAATTTACAAAACCAGGCAAGGTGGTGCAAGCCTGTAATCCCAGCTTCTTGGATCTCAGGCAAGAGGATCAAGAGCTCAAGGTCAACCTGAGCAAATTGGTGAGACTCTGTCCAAAAAATGAAAACAGCAACAATCACAATCAATCAAGGAACCACAGACAACTACATATTTCTCTTTTACAAGTTTCACCACTGGGCTCTCATTAAGTAAGAGAGGAAAATGCCATTGTTAATTGTGTTTGCAATGAATTACTTGGATAAATAAGTTAATAGGACAATAGTTCTTATTAACAATTAAGATTTGCTAAGATGACATATGTTACGTAGGTAAAAGAAAGACTCACAGTAATTAGGGAAATGCAAATTAAAATAACAATGAAGTACTGCCTATGAACCATCGGATAGACAAAAATTAAAAGGCTGATAATATCAAGTGTTGGCAAGAACGAAATAAAGTGGGTGCTCTTCATACACAGGTGGGTGGGAATGCAAATTGATTCAGCTCTCTGGAGGGCAATTTGACAGAAGCTATTTAAAAATTTAAATGTTCATGCTGTGCAGCCAAGCAATTCTCCATCTTAGAATGTAGTAGATAAATACTCATAGGCATATATGAGAATTTTCATTGCAATATGGTTTGTAATTGTGAAAAATTAGAATGAACCTAAATATCTATCAGGAGGAGAATCTGTTAAATATCTATTAACAAGGAAACATGCTGTAAGATTCTATTTAAAATGTGATGAGTTTGTATGAAATACCACAGCAAGCTCACCAAGACAGATTGGTGAGTGAAAAGAAGCAAGGTGAATTGTAGTATGTGTAATTAGCATTCTTTGTCTATTTGAAAACACAAAAACAAAGCAAAACTCCATATTCCATCATGTGGGTAGATAAACGCAAATACAGTAATTTTCTAGAAAGGCATACCTGATTTCAGTTTTCCCTCTAAGGAGGGAAATAGGACTTTTATTTCTTTTAATTATTTAAACCTTTCATAATGACATGTATTTGTGTATTAATCTATGATATTTAAAGAAAGTGTTAAGGTTGAAGGCTAAAGAAAAAACCAGGAGATTGGTATGTGCCCAACAGCATTAAAAAGTCTGCAGAGGAGCAGCTGGAAGATGAGAACAGAGGTTTCCTGCAAGGCTGGATTCCTGGCAACATTTATCTTGCCAGGTACTGAAAGCAATTTCTTACGCTTTTCAGGATGTCCTGATTTTTTCATGATGCCCGTGTATTCCTTTTACATCAGAAAAAATCAGGAAGCATTTTATGTGCAAATGGTCAATGCCTCACCCTCCCATGGGGAGGGATCCCCTATAGATTCTCTCCACAATCTGAGCATTGACTTGGGAATAAGAGGGAGCCCCAGAATTCTGTGCACACCTGGAAAGACCCCCACCCCACACTCTGACACAGACTCGCCACTCCTGTTGGCCACAAGGCTCTCGGGACTTGGACTCACTCGAGGCATGAGGCCCAATAGCTCTGTATATGTCCCTCCCCACTCCCAGGTGGCCCTCGCCCCTGCCTCTACCTCCCTGAACTGCCCAGCACATGACAAAATAATGAATGCAAGGCCTGGGGTATGGGGGCTGAAGTGGGGACCCTGAGGCTGTAAGGATATGCCCCTCAACTCCCCCCAAGTCCTGTCACTTGGACAAAACCAAGAAGCCCAAGAAGTAGGGGTATAGGATCCTAGCCAAATACCTGCCAGCCTCTCCTCACACAGGTGGGGAGAGCTTGAAGCCACCCCTCCCAACCCCTCAAAAGTGTTCTGCCTGGTTTCCCACCAGACACAGACATGCACACTGCCCCCTGTGGGACCCTCTGGCTGCCAAGGCTGGGCTGCCTCAGCCTCAGCTGTGGCTCCACCACATCCTTGAGCAGCTCCAGCCACATCAGAAGCCTCTGGCCTCATCCAAGGACCCCCTAGCAAGCAGATGTACCATGGTTACACACAGTCACCAACCCCTAATTAGCCAGGAGTGTAAGGCTTATGTGTACCCAAGTACCCCAACATTGTCACCATGAAAGCCAGGAGGAAGGGAGACTCCTCTGGTGTCCTAGAACCAGAGTCTGTAGGGCCACCTGCCCTGGGAAGGGCCTCAGGCAAGGACTACCTATCTATTGAACAGAGAGGATGGGGCGAACCCAGGTAGCAAATCCCTTCATCTAGCAACTAGAGAACAGCTCAGAAGACCCTTCAGCACCCATATGCTACCACCTTCTGTGCCCATCCCCTTCCCTGTGCCACTGACTGACCACTAACTTCCTGACCAGTCAACTCAACCTGAAGGTTCCTACTGCAGAGCCTCAGAAAGAAGGGCGCTGCAGGGAGTGTCTCTGCTCAGCCCAGCCTTCCAATCTCCTCCCTGCACACACTTGGGACAACACAGGATTCAATGCCAAGAACCTGGAGCCTTGATGTTCCTGGAGAAGTTGGAGGGAGCCTCCTCCAAAGCCAAAAGAGAACTGGCCCAACCTGGAGGTCACACCATCAGCTCCTCACTGCCCTGGGGTTCAGTTCAGCCTCCTGGACCCAGCCTGTGAGGTCACATGTAACCCACCCCAATTAACTTCTCCTTGGGTGCTGTCTCAGTTTCCTCATCAGCAGACAGGTCACCCTAAGGAAAAACAATGCTGAGTGCTTGTAAAGGGCCTGGCAAAAAATAGGTGATCAAGAAAAAAAGCTGCCACCTCTCTGTCTTCTGCAGAGACAGGCATTGGGGCCAGTCACCACAGGATCTGACTGCGTGCTGTGTGGTGGACAGTGATGACTCAGACATGGGTCCACTGCCTACAACATCAGCCCTCCCCTTGGACAGGGAAGACACAGAGAGCAGAAGTAGACAGGCAGGGGGCAGGCCAGATGGAGGCCAGGTTGCACCAGGCAGGCCTGAAACACCAGTCACCTGCAAAGGTGTGAACATCTGGATCCAGACCATTTGCTTCAGAGATGGAAAGGCTGGAGCCTACAGGAGAGTGACTTCCCCAGGGTCACATAACTGGCCCATGGCAGGCTGAAGCCAGAATCGACTGGCCCTGGAATTCAGCCCCGTGGCTGGACTGGCTCCTCCATGGCCCTTCCCTTCAGACCTCCCCTGAAGGAGGAGGGGATGCTGCCCCAGGACAGGAGAGGATGGTAGGAGGGAGCCCTGGAGAGGGAGAACAGCAGTCCAGTAGGACAATACGAGACGGCCGGGGGCCTTCAGAAGCAGAACCAGGGGTAACAAGGGGCTGGAAGCTGGAACAGGAGTCCTTGCCAATGCCACGTGTGGTGGTGCTGCCCTCAGATGGCCCTTTGCTGTCCACCTGATGAGAAACGCTCCTCCCAAGCCACATCCTGTTCCTGGGGCAGCAGCCCTCAGGACTGAGTACTTCCCAATGCAATGGCCTGACCCTCCACCTAGCCCACCTAGCCCCAGCATCTCTTCAGAGCTCCTGGACCTGCGCGAGGGCTGACCTGGGCTGGCCTCACTCCTTGGCCTGTCCCACTGCCCAACCTAACTCATATTCCTGCTTTCCCCAAGTGAGGACTCCAAGAGCACCCCAATAAGCACCATAAAAGCCAAATTCCCCCTCAAGTCAGTCCCCAGGACCTGACAGTTTCCCAGGTCTCTGCCTTATCCCCATCGACCCTCATCCCAGCTCTATGCCCCTACTCCCTGCCTCTGCCTTCCACCTATAACCTCCAAGTGCTGCCTCCCCTCCCCACATGCACCCCAAACTCCACAGTCTACAGTGACCCTACATCCTCTTCTCTCCTCCTTGACTCCCCATCTCAAGGATGGCCACCTCTGAGGCCCATGTCCAGAATTAACCTTCACCCTGAACCTCCCCTTCCCTCACTCCAGTACCCAGGAGCTAGCTCCTGCACTCCGCCAGGCTCCTCCTCGCCCTCTAGCCCGCCAGCTGCGTGGGCAGCTTCTACAGTCTACCTTCCACCACGCTGACTTCCTAAAAACACAAACCTCATCACATGACCCATGTTTTAAATCCTTCCATGTTCCTCTGCCATCAGGATAAGGTCTGGATCCTGCCTTTGGGAGACCCCACCACCACTCAAATCTCCAACCTCACTCCCTGTCTGATCCTCCTTTGGACAAACCACCAGGCACTCCCTGCACAGAGGTTTTCTGCCTGTGCTCAAAGTGTCATCCCCTACAACTAGCTCTTATTCTTCATTATTCCTTAGGCGACCTGTTCAACTTCTAGTCACACTTTAAAACCCCAACTCAGGCTTCCTACAGGAAGCCTTCCTTGACTTCACTAGAGAGCAAGGCCTTCCCCCTAGTCACTGCTGCTTCTGTGATAACGTCCCACTTAGTACATGAACTATGATTATTTGTTTCCATATCTACCCACCTTTTTCTAGACTAGGGGCATTTTGAGGGAAGGAGTTGTGTTAGAGTCACTCTGTGATCCCCTGCAGTTAGCACAGAGCCTGCCTTGCAGTAAGCTCTGCACAAATGTTTGTTAAAAGTAGAGCTGAATGAATAAATGAATAAATCCACCCTGACACTGGATGCCAGCCAACGCCTTCTCCTCCTCTTCTCTCCTGTTGTGCTCTGTCCAGCAGAAGCCCCTCAGCTCCTGCCCGGCTCAAGGCGAAAACTGCTTCCCCTCCCCTTTGTCCTCTGCCCTGCACCCCGGCCCCCCGGCAGTCCCTCTAGCCCATCCATCTGCTTGACTAATAAATAGAACAACCTGTGCTACTTTTCCAGGGAATACGCCTGCCTTAAACTGCTTTGAAGAGCACAGCACCTGCTCACATATCAATTAAAATTATAATTAGGTGGTGAGAGTACATAATTAAAATAACACGTTCCATCTCCTTCATTTACTGCTGCTGCTGGCTGTCAGGATGAAGTGAACCCGTTCTCAAGAATGGGGTGGGAGTAGGGATCGCCCTCATCTCTGTACACACCAGGTGTCTCTTCTGACACAGGAAGCAGATCCCCAAGGTTGCCTTGACCAACAGGCCTGAAAAGGATTTTCTGTCACTTGCTGGGTTGGAACTAACATACACCGCTGCCTGATTATGGTTCATATCACAATGCTAGACTTTTTCAGGCCTCCACAGCTTTGGATATGATGTACTATCTGCCTAGAATACCCTTTTCCTACTGTATGCATATGAAACTCCTGTTCATCCTTCAAAACCCAATCTTGATTTCACTAGCACTGGACTCAGGGGACACAGAGGAGAAGGATGCAGTTCCTACTTCAAGGTACCCACAACACTGGGCAAAAAGATCCCCATGTTCCAGAGGAGGAAACTGAGGCTCCCTGATCACTCACATAGGCAGAATGGATCATTCACATGAAGCTGAGGATGTGGATGGATGTGCAGAGCCCTCCCAATGGCCTCGGTTCCTCCCCACTTGGGTGGCTGCAGGGACGGCCCTCCTAGAATACAAGCATGTTAAATCTGCTGCCATTTTCTGTGCCAGCAGGTCATTCTGTCGAGTAGCATGTCCTGCTAACAAGAACAGACGTGTGGCTTGGGAGGAGCCATTTGCTACTGGATGGTGGTGCTTTGCAGAGATTTTGCTCAACCAGGAGATTTGCCCAGCACCCAGCATAACCTGCTGCAATATTTATGAAGTCCCATTTTGGCAGAGCATGGAAGAAATTACTTCTTGCCTTTTAAAATTAAACTCACTTTGACTTCTGTTGCTGTAACCATTAAAACCTGAACATGTTAGCTATTGTCAGCTCCACCAGGCTGATTTGTAGCCAGCCAGGGCTGCCTTGTCCCTGAGCCTCCTTCAGGACGCCAAGTGCAGGAGCCACGCACAGTTATTGAGTGCCTCCCAGGTGCTGGGCACTCTGCAGGGTATTTTACATATGCCGCCTTGGTGATTCCAAAATGGGGTTTGCTAAGCAGTAATTACACAGGATGCTAATAGGTGCTCTGCCAAAGAAAGTTCTTCATTCAACTGAGCTTGCAGATGCTGAGTTCACAAAAGTTAATGGGCTTCTTTACTACAGGACTTCTCAGAGCCTTAAATATGCTGATGTGCATGGTGATGTCTCCAAGAGACACATCTGGCTGCATCACGTGTATTCAGCCAGTCTGTCTCTCCAACGTCGTGTGAAACTCGTTGTGCCAATCTCAGTTTGGGACATGCTATTATTTCATTTCATTCCTCACCAGCCCTGGAGGTGACTACTGCTGTCCCTCTCTTAGAAGTGATGTGCAGGCCCATGGGGTCTCTGCCACTCACTGCTGTGCCTCCCAGCACCCAGTACATGACAGCCCTTGGCCACATAAAGAGAGCTAGGCAGGGGAGAGCTGAGGCACTCTGAAGCTGAGACAGGAATCTGACGGGGGAAGGAAGGATACTGAAGTTCAAAGGAAATGCCCATAAACCACCAAAATGCAGAAAGCACCCATAAACAATGCAACTTCTGAGCAACATGCGCTTGGCCCACGCCCTTGACCCATGTCTTGTAACAAGAGGGCACTGGGCAAGTGCAGAGAAAACTGGCCCAAAACTGTGTGGCTCCACCCTGCCTCCACCTCTAGCCCAGCCCTGAGCACAGACCAGTTGCTGTGCTCCCTCTGGAGATGGCCCGCATTCTCCCTCGAATGTGTATTCCTAGCTTTACCCCAAAGGGGTCTCAAGAGTGCCTTATTCTCCCTTGACTATGTGTCTTCTTTCCTAAAGCAACCTCTGTCTGTGCCTTTGAGTGGCATGTACTGAAATTCTTTTCCATCACATATGCCAAGAATCTCACTGGCCCTGAGTCAAGTTCCCCCTTCTGTCTGGGAGCTCCTCAGACCCTTCGTCAGAGACTCGTCTTCTCCTGCAAGAGAACTATCTGGCTTCAAACTCCTTACACTTTCCATAGTCCCTTCTCCAAAGGTGAGGAGAGGGTCCCTCGCCATCTCACTCCAACCCTGAGAGGACCATGAGGGATATGTCACCTGACCTGCTACTAGAGCAGGGCAAAAAGATCCCCATGTTCCAGGGGAGGAAACTGAGGCTCACCTGACAGTCACCTGACCTGCTACTGGCGCAGGGCAAACCCTTCAGGAGGTCTCCCCCTGTTTCAGCTGACCATGTTTCTCTGGAGCCTGGGCAGCCAGGGGTCACATGACCATCATCCATGATGATGGCAAAAGATGGAGGCAGGAGGGTGGCAATCTGTTCCAACTTTCTGAATCTGTGTCAGTCCTGGACAACCCGAGGCTGCCCACCTTGAAGTTTGATCATTGCACTTAATCCGATGTTGTATAGAAGAAGGAAATTTTTTTCCATTTTTACAGTAAAATACGCACATACATACAAACGCTAAAAGGGCACAAAATACAAGGTGCACAAGTTAGTCTCCACTGTCACTCCTCGTCCCTAGCCTCAGACCTAGCACACATTTAGGCATTAGAAAGCATTTGGTGAATGAGCGGAGAAAAAACTACAATGTCCAGAAAAGAGGAAGTGGGGCCCAGGATCATGAGTGCTCCTGCAGTGGGAGCACAGTATGCCATGTGCAACTTACTGGCCGGAGGCTCTTCTAGAGCCCAATTAGGCAGCTGAAGAAGAAATCCAAGTGGGTATCTGCATTGTCTGGCCTTCTCCACTGCGACCACGAGGGCTGCTTCCCATCCTACAGGCCCCTCCCCGCCGCCTCATACTCTCATCATCCCAAGTGCCTGGAGCCCCGTGGTGCCCCCACCCAGCTGGCTCCAGGGCTGGCTTTCATAACAGGTACTAAAGCACAATGATTAGGTGACAAACCTCATTTTCCAAGAGGCAACACACAGAGTCGTAACCAGGTCTGGCTCCATAGGAACATGACTATAAATTGTTTCTGACAGTTGGGTTATTTCATAGGAGCGTCACCCACTCCTCCATTTACATTTCCAGAAAGATCCTGACACACAGCCCTGCTGACTGTCTGCCCCACAAACTGACTAACCACAAGCAAGTCACCAGGAACACAGCCTGTCCTCTGCAAGAGAGACACCCACATACATAGCCAAGAGCCCACCAGCCCCCTCTAACCTGAGTGTGGGCAGAACAGGCCCATGGGCTGCCTCAGGATGTGGCTGCACTGCCCAGGCAGGAGCTTCAAGGTTCTGACCTCCACTTTGTAGCCAGGGGTTTCCCAGGGACTCCATCCTGGAAGAAGCAAGCAGCTCCCAACCACACTAGGCCAGCTGTAACACCACAGAAGCCCCAACACCATAGAAACCTGGGCTGAAAAGATGACAGGTGCTGTCCTGAAATAAGGGGCATAACCCACCACTAAGAATGGCCCTGCAAATCCTGAACATAGCATGGGGACAACAAAGCTGACCAAGGAGGACAGGGGTCCTAATAGTGGACTGGAACTTAAAGTTCTGAATGAGCACCACATTTCCTCATTCTCCTCGGTCTTCTAACAGCCTTTCCCTTTCTCTCTGGGACTGTTTTTCCAATTCCATGGGATCTTAAGAGTAATAAGGCACATGGCTCAAGCTGGCCAGTGAAAATGCCTTTTCTGACAACATTAATTAGTTGTTAGGTGCACACACAGTCCAGGCAGGAACAATCAGGTTGCCCCTGTCCTTGGTAGTACAGGCTGGTTCACAGATTGCATTTGATCCAGACTGGGCCAATCAGGATCTCCCTGTACCTTTTAGCACTAGTTAGTTCTTGGGTGGGACATGACCCAAGCTGGATCAAATCAGAGTCCTCTGAGGACCTCTTCCTTGTACTGGATAGGGAACATATTCTCCTTGCTGTTTTTGCTAAGCAGGAAGACTAACTGATCTATGGAAGGAATATGGCAAAAAATGAAGTCAGGCAGAACCACAAAAAAAGATATCCCACTGCCTAGATCCAGCCTTTCCTGAATCTCCTTTGAACAAAGGCCAAGATAAATTGGATCCTGGTCCCATACAACTCAAGGAGCCCTGGCTGTTATCCATTTAGAAAGTTTGCTGGTCCTGTGGGGCCAGGCCCACAGCACGGGCCTCAGGAGGCTAGCTCACTGTAAGAGCACCATGGCTATGCATCCAGAAGGTGCCTCCCCTGCTTGTTCAAGCCCAGTTCAGCATTCAAAGCCCTGCACAACAGGCATCACTGTCAGGAGGGACCCTGGAGGCTCTGGCTGGCCTAGGCCACTCAACTGTGTCCTGCTCCTTCATTCTTGGTCAGCACAGCTTTCACCTTGCCCTCTCCTCCTCCTCTTCACTCCCTCTGTGAGTTCCTGGGACTCTGAGGTTGGGTTAGAGACAGCCCACATTCCTCATAGTGCCTGGCACATGGTAGGTGCCCGCACAGGCTTACTGCCCTGACATGTATGAGGAAGGGGACGAGGCCACCCACAGTGAGCAACCCCTAGCCTGGTATATCTTGTACCTGTTTTAATTCACACAAATAGCCTGGGTGGCAGGTTCTGTGTTTATCCCCATTTCACAGATAAGGAAAATGAAGCCCAGGAATTTTTAGAAAGTTACTCAAGTTCAAAAGCTGGTAGGTGGCAAAGCGAGGACTCGGATCTAGCTGGTCTGACTCAAAGTTGTCTCGCTCTCCTCTCTCTATGCAAAGGCAAGCTCCACGCACTCATCTCATCCATCATGTACCCCAATACCCAGCACCACACCTGGCACATGAGACACCCCTGAGTGTCTGTGAAAGTGAGCAAATGCCTGCAGTACTTGGGCATTTCCTAGGAGCCTCCAGAAGTCTTGAACTCCACAGAAAAAAACTCCTGAGCTGCTGGGAAAGGGGAGGCAGAGGCAAGGAGCAAGAGAAGCTTCTGAGGCTGGCAGAGGACAGACCAGGGCACCTCAGAGCCCCACTCAGGGGGGCTGGGGTAGGAACATGCTTGACCTTGGGGATCTGATTCGGTGATTACCTAGTGCAGGCTCCTGACACACTAATTAACTTGCAGCTCCCAGGGGTGCACTATTTCCTGCTGCACTGGGTAGCTGGGCCAGACAAGTAGAATCGCACTGCAGGGTTCACACCAGGGAAGAAATCTCAGGCCTGCTCCTCCATCTGGGGAGGAGGACCTGAAGGCAGGCCTCAGGGGTGGCCACACTGCATACCCTGAGGGGCCATGCTGAAGAACAAAAGAGGGGGTAAGCATGGGGGGAAGGCTGGGAGTCAGCAGACCAGAGCTGACCTCAGAGGAATACCAAGGGTCCTCCAGGGGCCATGCAGTGCTACCCTCCAGGCTAGGCAACAAGGTCAGGGGTATTCAGTCATCTATGCAACCTGCACTGATTGAGCACCTGCAGTGCCGGAGAGGAGGGAACCAAAAGACAGTGAGCCCCACCCTCCCAAAGCTTCCACCCGGGGTGGGGCTGGGCAAGCAGTACAAGGAGTCGTCTGGATGGACATGTTACAAGGAGAGGACTGCCCTGGAGACAGGTGGGGCAAGGCAGTGTGACAGGAAAGAAGGTGGAATTCTACATGGCGGCCAGGAAGGGCTCACCAGATGTGCACCTAAAGGAGGGGACAGGGAGCCTCACAGATGCATGAGGGAGGTGACCAGTAGCAGCTGGAAGGCTCCAGGGTAGTCAGGTCAAAAGGTGGAAGAAAAACTGCAGGATGAGCGGGGGAGGAACACGTAATGCAGGAAACATGCGAGATCAAACACTGACCAAACTCTGAAGCATGTCATTCCAGGCCAGGAGGAGGAGAAGTGAGAAGCATGCAGGACAGAGGAGGGGAGCCCTGGTTGCTCGCCTTCCTCCAGAGTGAGAGGCAATGCAGATATGTACACCTGGGAAGTCGAAGTGTGAGCCAAGCCTGCTCTGGGAATGCTTCGGGTAAACACCCAACATCTTCTGACAGAGGGCACAGGTGCCGCTGAGGGCAGAGGACAGGCAGCCACTGTTTTCTAGGTCTTCTGGAAGTCACCAACTCTTGAAACTATCTGCATGAAAAATTTTGGTAAAAACAAAAACTAGGAAGAGGCTCCAAGACCGTCGGGGCCTGCAGGGGTGGAGCAGAGCAGCTGGGGTGAGGACCAGAAGCAGGGAGGCTGCCTGGAGAAGGCAGCCCTAAAGGAAGGAATGGAGACGGGGGAAGGAAGAAAAAGCCAGTACTGTCTGCCTCTCCAGAGCCCACCCAGCTGAAGCTCCTCCTAGCTGAAGAACACAGGCAGCCCCGGATCCCTTACTTCAGCCCCTCTTATCTAGTTTCTACAGCAGACAAATCCAGTCCATCTACTCCAACCCTCTACTCCCAAAGGGAGTTCTCCACAATAGACACACACACACACACACACACACACACACACCCCTGCCTTTAGTTCCTCCAGGGCACACATTCTTTTGCCCATGGCCTTTGTATATGCTATTCCCACCCCACTACTATCCCATCTTGTCCCTCAAAAAGTCCCTCAGGCTCAGTCCCTACTCTAGGAACTGTCCTTGATCCCCCATGTCCATCTTTAAACATAAGCCAATAAAACTCAACTAAAGGAGAAGCACACTTCAAGGATGGATGGAAAACCCCTTCTGCTGACACTGAGATCCAGACACGACACACTGAAGGACACCCAAGGGCCTCCACTGCCCACTGAGCAAGCCAGAAGGGTGGCCAAGAACACACTGGACAGGGACAATGTCCTGCATCAGCCCCTGGAGCTCACAAGGTGCTGCTCACTTCACATGTCTCCAGAAGAGCCTGCTTAGAGAACTGCTTAACCCAAAAGGCCTCCCAGGTGGCTTTTCTGCAGGCTCCCCTGCAGGGTTTCCAGTGAAGCACTTCCCTCAGCCTGAGCATCCATTCCCCCTCTCACAGCTTCTAGAGCTACAGGACTCCTCACCGGCTGTAAATGCCAGACACATGGTGAGAGACTGCATGTCATGAAACCTTGGTCACATTTTGCAACATGTGGTCCCTCGCTGTGGGCCCAGCATTTACATCTGTGGAGCTGGTGTCCCCTGCAGTGGGTTGGTAGGCCACAGTAAGCCTTGCCCCCCTTCCCACCCCTGTCTGCCCAGAGAGAGGATGTCAGCTTTGGCATCTGAGCTGGGGGCTTCCAAACAAAATTTCCAGGCTTGAGAGCTCCAGGCCTGTAGTTCTTTCTCTGAGGAGCCTAGATTTCGAGACCTGGATTATGCCATAAAGAATATTAACCTGGGATTTTGTGCCAGGGCTTCTAAACCTAGCCATCTTTTATAGCACTAATTCTAGAAGTTCTATCATGGGGTGGGACAGGGATCTTGAGTTTGAAGTTCTTGCCTAGGAGGGTTTGCAAAGAAAAGCAACTCTGGGATTTTCAAAGGAAGGGGCCAGTGTGCTCCTCTGAGCCTTGCCCACCCATCCTTCTTCTGAGCCCCCAAGGAGATTCTAGTCATCCCCCGACACCACTTTCAAGAGGCCGTTGGCCAATGGGGGGCTCCAAGCCCAATGCCCTGTGTATTCCAGGAGCAGGAACAGGAATAGAGTCCTGAAGGGCTGAACAGCTCTCAGGTTGGAGGGCACATCCCCCTGAGTAGTGATGTGGAGGTCCAACTGCACACAATGCCACAGCCAGCATCAGAAACCAGAGAAGGCAGCAATGGGCAAGGTCACACAGAACTATCAGTCAACCTCCAGGTCTGAGTCCTAGTCCTAGTGATGCCTTAGCCCCAGGTCAAAGGAACCAAGAGGAAGTCAGGGTGGAAATCAAGACTGAATTCCACCCTCCCTCCCAACACACACATACGCACACACACCACTGGGTTCTCACCCAATGGCCATCAGAACCAAAGAGCCTTTTCTGGCAAATCTATTGGCCTAACTGGGATAGTCCCATTAAGACAGATCAGCTGGACCCTAGTGAGTACCACAAGCCTACCTGTGGGGCATCAGGATGGACTAACCAGTGATAGGAGCCTGTTCCTCAGTCAGGTTGGGCCAGGGCCTCAGGACAGAGTGGGAAATGCAGAGAAAGGAGGTTTGCCTGGGCCCAGCCCACCCTCCAGGAATTTCTGGGGAGCCACACTACTTCCCTATGCAGGGGCAGCCTGAAACCCCTGGTGGTACAGCCACTCTGCATTAATGAGCATCAACAGTGCCCACCCCGTGTGCAGCCCAACTCTAAGAAGCACTAACCATTAAAAAGTTCTTATTTGAGAGTCGTGTGTGTAAATATTTGCTCCTCTGGAAAGCACAAGTCCTTAAAGAATAAAGACCACCAGAAACAAAGAGGAAAAAGAAAGACCATGGCTTTCCAGGCTGTGCATGCTGAAGTTCAGGGCTAGGACCACAGTGAGCACTCAGAAAATGAATGAATGGACAGAAGGACAGAACTTCCCTTTTCTCTGAAGGAGGAATAGAGGACTTCATACAGCAGCGCTTCAGCCACATGAACATTCTCTCCACACTGTACCTCACTTGGACTATATTTTTTTATTTATTTATTCTACTTAGGTATACCTGATAGCAGAATGCATTTTGATTCATTGTACACAGATAGAGCACAACTTTTTATTTCTCTGGCTGTATGTGATATAGAATCACATCATATATGCAGTCATACACAAAGCTAGGGCTATGATGTCCATCTCATTCCATCATCTCTACTGTCCCCATGCCCTCTCCCCCCTCCCTCCCCTTTGCTCACTTGGACTATAAAGCCATGTTTCCGAGAGAAAATGCTCAGAATTCTGTGGAGGAGCTCTGGTTGGGGTTTTAACAGACACGTGTTCACCTCCTTCTAACATAACAACCTCCAATACTCATCTTAAACTACCTTGATGCTAATTTTCTGGATTTCTATATATAAAATAAATCATTTTAACAAAAAAAATCTGTATCTACAGTATATGGAACAAAAGAAGATTTCAAAGCCCATTAACTCCCAGAGATGGTATGTTACTGGGAGAATATGGGCTGTATAATTAAAACAATTTAAATCCGATTATAAAAAGACAGTGGGCTTTACCGCCTGCCACTATCTCACTAATGGAAAGAAAACCAATATCTTGAGTTTTTTTTAAATTACTATAAAATTATGAATTAGAACACGCACACACTACTGCTTCACTGCTCTGTGTTACTGATGAGATGAAATATTCCTTTCAGGGAAATGTTGCTTTAAGCCATCAGCAACTCAGGGGTCTACAGGGGGTACACAGCAGCGTCTGGTAGCTAAGGCCCCTGAGTTGGGAAAGGAGGTAGTTCCCATGACAGCCAATGTAAGGGGTATCCTCTCTGGAGACCTCCATCTTAGAGTTAGTGATGCCCGGATCCCCGCATCCTCTCTCCACTGTCCCATAGAGTCCTATGTCTGGTGAGTGAGAACTGCCCAGGACAAAGAAATGGATCAAAGACAGTTCACGGCCCAGCAAGGGAAGGGGGCCATGCAGCCACACTCAGCCCTCTGCACTCCATGCCTCCATCATGAAGGGCTGCCCATAATTGTCTGGTCCTGGCTGCACCACCCAGGAAGCTCCTAATACCAGTGTCTGGGCCCCAGCTGGGCTTGTGCAATCTGGCTCTCTGGCTGCAGCCTGCACACTGACACTTGTCTGAGTTCCCTGAGACTGAGGCCAAGGTCTGCTGTGCCCACACATACCTAGCACGATGGCCAGAACAGGGCCCAGCCTCCACAGACGTGTGGGCAGGGAATGAATGGGTAACTACTATATGCATGTCCTGTATATACCATTCTTTCAGAGTATCTAATTCTTCAAGGTAGATGTGGGTGTTTTCACTTTACAAATAGGAAAATTGAAGCTCAAAAGCATAAGTGAGCACATCCTGAATCACATAGCCAATAAAAGGCAGAGGTAGGCCAGGAGTGGTAGCACATACCTGTAATCCTAGTGACTTGGGAGGCTAAGGCAAGAGGATTACAAGTTCAAGGCCATCCTCAGCAATTTAGCAAGACTGTCTCAAAACAAAAAATGTAAAAGGGCTGAAGATGTAGAGCACTCCTAGGTCTAATCCCTAGTACTGCAAAAAAAAAAAAAAAAAAAAAAAGCAGAGGAAGGATTCGGCACAGCCAGAGTACTGTCCAGTGTTAAAGTCCACTCAGGAATTTCCCACTACCTCCACATCTCCCACCCAGCCTTATATGTGTCCCACACCAGGCCAGTAGCTGAGGGAAGATCAGAAGTGAGCAAGATCCAGTGGTTGCCCCTGAGTCCCTCCAAGTCTAGCAATGTCATCAAATGTCAGGGGGGACTAGGGCAATAGCCTCTCCTACACCAGCCTCTTTCAGGGCAGAAGTATACTTGTGGGAATATGATTTCCATACACCCTGAAATTCACACATCTGAAATTCCACCATTAGGTCATTTTCATAAACCAGGCAGAATTTGGGTCTCTTGACAACTTTAGTGGTCCACATCACATCCTCTCAGCCCATCTTTTAACTTGCTGCTATGGTAACCAGCTGTGTGCTGGTGTAATAGGGAAGCACCTCACCTCTACTCCCCAGGGGCCTCTCTGCTGGCACCAGGTAAGAACCCACCCAGCCTGGATCTGATCAAATTATGTTATACACATGTATGAAATTATCACAGTGAGCCTCTGGCTCTGGCTCTGATCTAGGTAGAGAGTGGTCTCCACCTGTGATGTCATATAAAATACAGATACTCTTGTCAGAAGCCACCACCATCTCCACAGTATATTACTAAAGTGACTCTGAGAGTGGCCCAACTAGGGTGAGAAGGAGCAGGGCCCCCAGGAGAGGAGAAGAGAGGGGCCTGAGGCTACCAGATCTACCATCAGGTTTTGGGTGAATTGTGGGTTCTGGGCCCTACTCCTCAAGCAGGGTGAGGGCCAGGTGACATTCCCAGAATGGCCTGGAGGGCTGCTCCTTCAATCCCCATCCCTATGAGGCCCAGACAGTTGTGGGCATGTGAGGCCAGAGTCAGCCAACAGGGGTAGGCCACAGCTGCACAGAAATCCTGGAACCTCCAAGACTGGAGGTTACTCCATCTGGGATCCTCATGGACAAACCCCAGACAGGGCCCTTGAGTCCGGAGCACAGACGCCTTCAGAGATAGGGGTGGGAAGCCCACCATTTCCATAGCTTCTCCGTCCTCATGGGCCTCTCAGCTCCAAGCCTAGCTCCAGGTGTGTAGGACTCTGGGCTCGGACATCCTCTCTGTGGCCCACAGCCTGCACCCCTCAGTGGGCTCAGTCTCCAGAACCTGGGCCACTTCTGTCAGGCCAACAGAGAGGGAGCCCAAAGGCCCCTACAGCCCATGCCAGGCCAATCTTCCTATTCCTGGCAGCCTTGGGCAGCTCACCATCACCACAGATCTTCTGTTGCCCACCTCTGAGCCTTTGTTCTAGCATCACCTGGAACTCTGCTTCCTTCTCTTTACCTGGCCAAGCCCCCTCCAACACTTAAGATTCAGCCCAGGTGCTCTTCCAGGAAGCCTCCTCTGGTTGCCTCCAACCCAGCCTAAATTGGGCTTGTCCTCCCATGGCCCCTGGGCTTCCTTCATTCTTTTGTGGTACAGATCACATTATTGACCCATCCGGCTGCCCTTCCACACCCAGCTCTGTGGCCACAGCACATGGAGCAGGCAGCCAAGAGCACCAGGTGCCAACCAACACTGGACAGCCCATCCTGGAGAGTAGTTTCTGCAGGGATGGAAACCATGCTCTCAGCCCCACAAGGAGGCTCACATCCCTTCCTGGGCCACCATCAGCCGCTTTCTCCAGCTGAAGTTAATAATGTTAAAGTAATTAAGTCCATCAAACCGTAACTGATGAAATAAAGACTGGTGGTGGCCGGCAGAGCTATCTCAGTCTCACTCACCTCCCAGGCCAGGTAGGCCTGACCATCCCATGGCAGAAACAACATCTCCTAGCAGCCAGCCACCTAATGAGATATCAGGGGATTTGTTAATGATATTAGGAGGGCTCAGCTCTGCCTCACAGTGCAGAGGATTTCTGTTCAATTATTTGTGGGTGGCAGAAGCCAGCCCCTTGCTAATAAGGCAGACCCTCCAGGTACTGCTGCAGCCCAGTGTCTCGGGGTCCTCAGCAGTCCTGGGCAGCATCCCCGCTGGCAGAAGGATAATCAGGGGCTGATGGAGCAAGACCAGGCCTCATGCTGCAGACGAGGGCTCCTCCCCATCCCTTGGAGCCTGGGGCCCCCACAAATGGGCCCATCCAAAGGAAGGATCTCTGCACGTGATGTGATGGGGTAGGAAAGACCCACTCAGGTGGGGAAGGCTGAGACAAGCGCCAAGGGTCTGGGCTGCAACTACATACAAAGGGAGGGCCAGTGTGTGGGGCCAGACTCTGCATCCTGCCCCACTCCTGCAAACCAGGCTGCACTTCGCACACAGTGGCTGGGCAGGGGCTGCTGTTTGTCAAAGCCCAGCAGGATGGGGCTCCTACAGCCACTTTAGGAGCAGAAGGAGCCCAAGGAGCAACAAGCTCCACTTCCTGGGCATTAGGCCCTGTCTCCTTTCAGGATTTGGGGTTTAAAGTAAAGTTAGAGCATACCACACCACAGGGACCCTCAGCATGGGGGTGAGGCAAGGTATTAGGTTCCACTTCCCACTCCCCAAACCTCTGCCCCCCCAGCCTGGCCTCCACCCTTCCCTCACTGCCCCCCACCCACCTCTCTCCTCTAGTTCTCTGACTGTGCCCAGAAATGAAAGCTCTCCCATCCAAGCCTCCTGGCCAGAAGGCTGGCACAAGTGTCCTGCTTCCAGAAAGCCTTTGTAACTGCCCCAACCTCCCGTCCTCTCAAGCACATCTGTGTGCACACCACAGTGCCCGCCACAGGGCCTTTTCCTCCCAATCTCGATGGCCCCAAAAAGAGGTCTCACATCAGCAGGGTCTGGGTCTCCTGGAGCCTACTGAAAAGGCACGTCCTCTCAGTGGGTGTAGCCCTGGGGCTCCCAGTCCACTCCCCCTTAGGCCTTCCCAAGTGCCTGTGGGCAGAGAAGCACCATGCTGAGCAGCTGCTCCAGATGAGGCAGCACTGTTCTTCTGCCAGCCTGGCACCCTTTCTCTTCCTTTGCTAGCCCCACCCTTGTCTGCTATGCCCCTCTCAGTCTCAGTCCAGTGCCAAGATGGCCCCCAAGCCTGGCCAAGCAGGACAGTCCACTCCTCTAGCACCAGGATTGATTTGGGGAGGAAACTGATTAGTCTCCCTGCCAGGTCAATGAGCAGTAATCCTGAGACTCTGAGGACTTGTGTGTGTGTGTGTGTGTGTGTGTGTGTGTGTCACTGGGCATTGAACCCAGAGCTTTGCACATACTAGGCAAGTGCTCTACCACTGAGCTATATCTATAGCCCTTTTCTATTTTTTATTTTGAGACAGGGTGTCACAAAGTTGTCCAGGCTGGCCTCAAACTTGCAATCCTCCTGCTTCAGCCTCCCAAGTAGCTGGAATTATAGGCATGCACCACTGCTCCTGGCCCATGAAACCCCTTGTTAAATAATCCTCCTCTTCCTATGGTGTTGGACCAGGGAGCTGAGCTGAGTAGACATCAGCCTGCAATAGCCAGGAGGCTGCCTGGGAAGGAAGCCCATCCAGAGGTCTACAGGAAAAAGGGATGTGAAGATTAAGGATGGATACACCTGGATCCACTCAGACCTGAAGTTCACAACCTCTGTCTTTTCCTCTATATGGCTTAATAAATACCCCTGTTTTGCTTAGGCCAGTATAAAGGTTTCTGACACCTACATAACCAACTTGACTATTATGCAGAATGATTTCAGACCCACAGCAGGTTTTTCTTGGTATGAAGCTTGAGCCTGGAACTCTCAGATGGTCTGACTTAGCATTCCAACAAACACATGTGAGCAACAACTTTCTAATGGACCGTGAGAGACAAAAGTCCTCCACCCTGATCACAGCACTGTAGCCCAGTCACCTGCTCCATAGTCCCACTGGGGTCTACCTATCCCCTCTCCAGCACACCACCAAACAGGCTCCTCAGGGAAGGACAGGAGCCTCAGACCAACTCACTGCTGGGGTCTCAGCCCATCTACAGGTGTAGATGCTGCAAGCTCATCACGTCACCCAGATGTGCACACCTGTATATGTGTAGGCCCACATGTATGCATGCCAGAAGTTAATCAGCCACTCAACACTCAATCCATCCACCCTGCAGGTGCCAAGGCCTATAGATGCCCACGAATTCTGAGATTCTGAATTTGTGACGCTGATGCTCACAGATCTTTAAAGGCATATGTGGGGGCTAGTCACCAACTCAGACAGGATATGCTAGATGGCACAGCAGCAATGAGGTGGCCCCAGTCCCACAGGAGCTGCAGGAAAAGGCCAAGACCAGGAGGACACAGGGTGGCGAGGTCCAGGAGTGTGTGGGTTGAGGCAGTCAGAGGAGGGGCAGAGCAGAGTACTCCATTAGGGACAAGATCACAAGGCCTTTAATGCTGAGCACAGGCATCATCCTGCAGGCCCAGGAACCACAAGAGCCTGGCCAGACACAAAAACTATCAGGAAGATGCTCCAGGACCCAAGCATACCCATGCAATAGCACATCCATGGGACACACACTTGTCCTAGAGGTGAAGCTGTACCTAGTCTCCAGGAGAGACCCCCAACCCCCAGGAGCTCCTGACATTACTGATGGATCAGTGGGTGCTGAGCCTCATTACTGACCTTGCCATCCTCCTTTTAATGAGATTAATTTTCTTGGCAGGAGCTATGTAGCCTGGCACAGTCAGACCCCACACCCCACCCCAAGCTGTGCTCCAGCAGGATTCTCTTGATGAGATTTTGATCATGAACAACACAGCTTCAAAGACCCTCTACCCCTACTCCCCAACAGGGTGAAAAGCCTGCTTCCTCAGAGGTCAACCTGACAGCTGCCCACACCCTAGCACATAAGTACCCTTCACCAGCTCCAGACAAAAATTTCTCACTCCATTCCGTGAGCCTGGGAAAAATCTCCACTGTGGCTCTAATCCTTTACACAGGGCCTTGGAAGGCTCCTGAATAAGCAGGTGACCACCACCAAAGAGAGGCAATGCCTCTAGTTCCCATCTTTTCTCTCTCATCTTCAAATCCAGGAACTGAGCAGAAGAGGCACAGCACAAGTTGCCTCTAGGTCATAGGATAGGGCCGCTGGCCATGCAGCAAGCCTCTAGGCCCCACAAACCACCTGCCCCTGGGTAGCCCTGCACATGAAGGCAGAACCACAAATAGCAGCTCGCAGAGGTCACAGAGAACAGAGTCCCTTTTGTCTGCCAGTCCCATCACCCATCCAGGGACGTTTACTGAACACCTACAATGGGCCATACATCAGGCTCAGCTCTGGAGACTTAGCAGTGAACAAAATAGACCTCCTCTGCCCTCATGGACCTGATTAACAAATAAATTAATAATATAACTGCAGGTAGGGAATCATGGGGAATAAATATTTTGACAGGGGATAACAGGGGCTACATTTGGGAGACTCGGAAGTCTGAGAAGGAGCCCATTGTACAAAAGACCTTTCACATGGTAGGAAAAGCCTGTGCAAAGGTTCTGGGGTAGATGGATGCTTGGCCTGTTGGAGGGACATGAAAAAGGCCAATGCAGCCACAGGAGTGACACCAACGGAAGAGTCAACAAAGAAACAGGTAAGGTAAGCTTTTGTCAGGGTATTTGAGGGTTTACAAGCCCTGGTAAAGGGTCTGGATTTTATTCTTAGTACAGTGGAGAGCCATTGAATGGTTCAGCAGGAAAGATAGAGGTAATTTAGATTGATTTTTCAGATAATCTGGCTGCTACATGGTCAGCAGCCTGGAGAGGAGGACAAAGGCAGGGAAGGAACAAGGAGGAAGTGACCTCAGGAGTCTAGGCCAGGGCTGGGGAGACAGAAGTAGATATGGAAGTGCTGAGTGACAGCCAGGGAGAGTCACATGCATAGCAAGAGGCTAGGCAGGGAACGGCAGAATGCTGGCATGGCTGCCGACCCTCCACTTTTCCTAAGGAATCCGTGCTCTGCTTTGCCCTCTGGGTAATTCTCTGTGCTGCCCAGGGCTGCTCTGAGATGGTGCACATGCAGCCCCAGACACAGTGTGGGATATTGGGTTTCAATAGATAACCTCTGCTGCTTAACAGGCAATCACCAGGAACCTGCAGCGGAATAAATGCTGCCTGACCGCCACATCCCTGCCCTCATGAGATTCGTGGGCTGACTCCAAGCACCACCTGGGGAACGTCCATGAGCCTCCTACAATGAAGGAAGGCTCCAGGCCCCAGCAGACTCCGGCACCGGTGATTCCATGAAACACAAGAGTGTACATGGACAGAAAGAGTGCGCAGGACTGACAGGTGCAGGAATGCACCAGCTAATGGTGTGCTCAGGATCCTCATGTGATGCCACCCTGTGCCCCATGAGTGCTTGTCTGTGGCCCACAGAGCAGAGCGTGGAGCCAAGCTGAGGAGTCAGGCCCAGGCCTAGCCTGCCGAGCATTCCTGAGGTCAGTGAAGGCAGCATAGGCCCCTCTATGGGCTGGTTTGAGGCCGGGAAAGAGAATGAAAGGCAGGAGTGAGGCTGAACTGGCAGGACATCAAAGGAGTTGGTTTACAATCCACATTTGCAGCCAAATAACCAACTGCAAAAGCATCAAGCAAGGGTGTCTGATGCATCCCCCTTTCTTGAGGAAAGGTTCCAGAGTCACAGCAGGAGGCAACACTGAGAGCTAGTGTCCCCTTGGGCTTGCTGAGTGTGAGAAGAGCAATCCAGAATGAGCAGTGACCGTCTCCATTCCTCTGCACTGGCCAGATGACATCATGAGGAAAATAACCGTGGGTCCTCTTTACTGAGCACCTCCCTGGTGCCAGGCATGGGCTAAGTTCTTCGTGCTCATGACTTCATTTGGTCCTCAAGACAACATATTAAGAGAAGCACCATTATCCCCATTTTACAGGCAAGAATGTATAGCCTGAAAATTCTTTGAGGGACACACGATTGTCTTTAAACACTTAAAGGTACAGGGCAGAGACGATCAGGCTCAGCATCAAGATCTATCAGAGATGAAAACTGTTCATCCTCAGAGGCACACAGATCGTCGGCTCCAAAGATCTTCTGGTCCAAGTACCTGATTTGAGAGATTCAGGCACTAAGGCCCTGGAAGGCCAGGACTGGCCTATATTCCCTGGGTTAGGTCTAAGCCCAGGCCAGGTTCTCCACAGGCCTTCCCCCTTCTGTCTTAGAAGGGGGTCTGCTATAACAAAAGACCATATGCTGGGTGCCTTAAATAGTATAAATGTATTCTCACAGTTCTGAAGGCTAGAAGTCCATGATCGAAGTGTCAGCATGGTCAGTTCCTGGGGTGGGCTCTCTTCCTGGCTTGTGCATGGCCACCTTCTCACTATGTCTTCACATAGCAGAAAGAGAGAGAGCAAGCTCTTTGGTGTCTATTCTTATAAGGACACTAATCCCATCATGAAGGCCCCACCCTGGTGACCTCATGTACACCTAATTTCTACCCAGGTCCCATCACCAAATGCCATCATACTGGGAGTCAGGGCCTCAGTGAATGGATTTTGGGAAACAACTATTGTGTACATAGTACCTCTGGACCTTCCCTCAACCTAGCCTTGGCTTTGCAAAGCCCTCCCAGGTCTGGACATCAGAATGCCATGCCCTTGCTGACCTGAAAACTGAAAAGAATCCCTGGGGATGACACATCTGCATTGAGACCCCAAAAACCTCCAGGAAGAGGGTGAAAAGTGAGAGGGCTAGTGGGGCCCCAAGCAGCCCCCTGGAACTCCTGGATCTTTCTACTGACTGTGCCCAGGCAGCAAGAAAATCTGCAACAGTGTTCCTCATATGTGCATATACACATACACACACACACACACAACACACACACACATACACACACACAAACACACACACACACACACACACAAGGAAGCTCTGCCCAGATCCCAAGGACCTAATGGTCTTCCTAAACAGTCCTGCCTCCTCAGCACTGCCTACCACATCAGCATCCCCCTTGAACATGTCACCATTCAACCTGCCTATCTCTGGGAAACAAGGGCAACAGGTGGCCTGTGCAGCCCCATTTCAGTGCCACGGGCTACTCAGTGCTGAATGTTGACCCTTGAAAGTCTTTACAAAGTGTCCAGGAGAAACCTTAAGCTAAGGTTTGGGTTCTCATGCAGAATAGGGCCCCCACAAGCCAGGGCCAGGTCCAGTTCAGGGCTCTGTGATGGGGAAAGAACCACCCTCAGAGTGCTAGCCCCAGGCTGGCAACATGCATGGTTTGAAGCCACGACAGAGAAGATGGCACAAGTCCTAGAGCCAAGCCAAGTAAGAGTGATTTCAGTATCCAGTGCCAGCCACCAGGGATGGGGCACCACTGAGACAAGCCCAGTACAGAGTTCAGGTCAGGTCTCAGATCTTGGAGCCCAGAGCCCAAACTAGAGACCAGAGGATGACCCCTTTCTCACCATGAAAAGACAAAAGAAAGGCCACTTCTCCAGTCCAGGAGCAGGACCAGGCAAGACCCCAAGTGTCTTACCTTTGCACCAAGCAGGACAAGCACCACAGTGAGCAGGAGACAGCTATCCAGGCCAGGCTGAAGTAGCACCACTTCACAGACATTAAGATTGAGGCTCAGAGAAGTGACCTTTTCAGGACCACACAGCTAATCAGTCACAAAATTGGGAATCACACCCAGAGCTGCCTGACCCCTTTCCATCAAATAGAGCAAGGTATGCCAGCCCTATGGTCAGGTCCCTGGGGACTGGGTCAGGAAAGTTGGATTCTGGCCTCTCTGTGAAGTTGGAGTAGTCAAGACTGCTGCAAGATTAAAGTACCATGCAGTGACAGGCCACAGGCCCAGAGCCCCGGCCTGCACAGATGGCTCTAAGCGGCCTCCAAATGAGCCACATTGTCAGTACCAACCTCCTTCCCTGCTTTCCTGAGAAACCCAGAAAGGCCAGGGCTAAACTCCAAGCCACATGCTGTCCTAAGAGGGGTGGAAGCTATAGGAGTGTGCCCAGACAGCCAAGCAGGGGCAGGAAGACAGGCAAGCCAAGAGCCCCTTCAGGGACCATTGAGGCTAGTCATATAACAACCATCCCTTCCTCTTTACCCCAGCAGCTGCAGTACCTGGCTCTGAATTAGATATTTTAGTGCATTTCCTTAATCCCCTCTCCAATGTCCTGTGTTGCCATTCCCATTTGACATCCATGGAAACTGAGATTACCCACCCAGAGTCAGGGATGAGAGCCCCAGTCTGTATAAAGGAAAGCAACCTGCCCCTGCTCAGCTCCTGGACACCACTGTCTGTTCTCAGGCAGAGGAGTGGAGAAGGGCCAGGCTGAGCACAGGCTGAAAACAGGTGCAGAGGGAAGTAGACATGTGGGGACAGGTGGAGGTGCAGCTGCAGTATCTGGCTGTCTCGGCTTGGGTCTGGCAAAAGCCAGAGTGAAGGAAGTAAACTGAAGAGACTGGCCAGGGCCACATGTCCTGGATCAGGCTGGAGGACAAAGTATAGCCTGGACTGAGGACTACCCTAGACCCCAGCTGGCAGCTCCCAGGTTATACCCCTGGAGGACTACCCATAGCTTAGGCCCAGAAACAAGAAGAAGGGAGACATCCTTTCACCCCCACGTACTCTCCTAGTGCTTTAGCTCCAAAAGGGAGAACTCTGTGCCTTTCTCTTCACAGCCCATGACCATCATCCAGAAAACTCACTGTTGACAGGCTGGGGAAAAGGACTTAAAGAACTCAGAGGATGAGCAGACATAGACCTACCCCCTTCCTGTGTCCAATGCCCATCAGAGAGGTCAGCACCCCAGAGAAAGGGTTTGTCACAAGCCAGCCCACAGCAGAAATTGACTCGATGCCTCAACCCAATGCTGCTATGTGAGAAAGTAGATGCAAAGACTCAGGAGAATCAGAAGAAGGACAAGACCATAGGGCTGAGGCTGTAAGAAATACAGTCTCACCAAAATGCAGCTACAGATGCTGGTGCTGGCTCCACTGATGGTCAGGCTTGGAACCAATCTTTTTTTTTTTTTCAAATTCACTCTATTGACAAATAAAATTGTATGTATTTACCATGCACAACATAATGATTATATATATGCATTGTGGGGTTGTTAAATCTAGCTAATTAACCAAAGTATTACCTACCACAGTTAACATTTTGTAGTGGGAACACCTAATATCCACTCCCATAGCATTTTTCAAAGATACAATATATCATCATTAACTATACTTGCCATCCTGTACAATGGACTTCTTGAATTTATTTCTCCCAACTATAATTATATATCCTCAGACCCAGTCTCCAGTATATATTCATTTCCCCAATCCTCCACCCCACCCCCAAACACCCAGCCTCTTCACCTCATCACTTAGGAAACATCTAGCTCAAGGATCCTGAGAGCTGAGCCTGTCCAGGCCCTAGTTTAGAAACCATGAGACTGGTAGACACACAAAAACGTGTAAGTGAGAACCAGTAGGGCCTGGTGACCCAGGCTTCCTGATTTTATACCACATCAGAGGGCTACCCAGAGATCCAGAGAAGACAAGTAAATAAAAGTATGAAGAGAATTGATGGGAAAAACAGGTTTGGCCTAAGCTAAAGTAGTTTTTTATAGTTTGTTTCTTGCTTGCTATTGTCTTGGTGAATCACCAACAAAATAGGAAGCCTGTGTTGATAGGAATAGGAAGCAGGCACGAGTGTTGTTCACCAAATATTTCCAGTTCTCCCTCCTCCTCTAGTCAGTAGGACTGTGCTTCCTGGACACCTTCTAAATGGCTGGGGCAACATGACAACTTTTGGCTGGTGATGCATAAACAGAAGAGATGTGGGTCGCATCCAGACTGAGCTCTCCCATTCCCCCAAAAAAGGGCTACTTCCCCTCTGGAACAGCAACTGGCAATGATCAGGCAGAGTGATCATAAGAAGCCAAGTTTCCAGCTGACCAATGATGGACGTACAACATGAGCAGGAAATAAATGGCTGTCACATTAAGCCACTAAAATTTGAGGATTGTTTGTTACTGCAGTATAACTTAGTAGTCCCTGACTAATATAATGAAAAATGAAGAATAAAACCAAAGGCTAGAGACAAACAGGCACAGCCTAGTTAGCAAGTCCAAAAATAATCATACCCAGGTATCAGACTGGGTTAGAAATGTTTGAGAAAAAGCAATGCTGATCCAACACTCTGTTGTTTTTAGGTGACGGCATTTTCTAGGGAGTTGTGTTTTCTTTCCCTTACTGTGACAAAGTACCTAACATAAACAACTAAAAAGAAAGAAAGGTTTCTTTGGCTCAGGGTTTCAGAGATTTCAGACCATGGTCAGTTGGCCTGTTACTTTAGGCCTGTGGCAGCACAGGACATCACCGTGGGAGCACATGATGGAGATGGCTGCTCACTCTATGGTAGCCAGGAAGCAAAGAAAGAGAAGGAGTTGGGGTCCCAATATGCCCTTCAAGGTACATCCCCAATGACCCAACCTACTTCCACCAGGCTCATTTCCTAAAGGATCTACCATCTCCCAACAGTGCCATAGGCTGATGACATCAGGGCCTTTCAGGGATATTCAAGATCCAAACTGTAGCAGGAGTAAAAGTTTAAGGGAAGAGGAAGGACATATGTTGGAGGGTATAAAACTGGGGGTTCTCAACCTGGTAACTACAAGAATTGGGAAAGTTAGTCTTCCTGCCCCTACAAGAACTGTCCATGAGTGCTAAGAGACAGTCTGAGCTGATCTCCAAGAGAAACCTGGAGAAATGGCCCCAGCATGCTTCTTCAGGTGGGATGGTTGTTAAAGTCCCAGGGCACCAGGAATGGAAACAGTAGCAGCTCTGAAGTAACATGAAAAGGAGTATCTGGCCAGACTCATGGCCTCCTACCCACACACCTGGCATGAGGTGCAAATGCTCACTGCCAGGTAAGCCCTACATCTCAATCTGGAGAGCAGGGCCAGGGCAATAGGGAAAACTGTGGGAGCCTCCTGAACCCAAAATATGAGGAGGTGGGTAGGGCAGTTTATAGTCTATAAACTGAGAAAGTGTGTATACTCACGTGTATACGTATATAGGTGTTCATGTATAAACTTGAATGTATGTACATGTGTGTGTGTGTGTGTATGTACACCCACAAGGGTAACCCTGAGATGAACCCGGAACCCTGACAGTGCAGTTGAGGGAAGGCTGTAGGCATCCCTTTACTCAGCCATGAACTTATGGGAAATCCAGAGGCAGGACTACAACAGAGAGTGCCCAGCCAAATTCTAGCAAGGGATCACCCATGCCTAAGCCTCATCCACAGCCACTTTCAGGCTTGGAGCATCTCTTAACTCTGAGGGGCCAAGAAGAGCACCTCTCTGAGAGACATAGGGCCATAAAGCAATACAGATCTCAACAAGGACCGCAGGTGGGCACATGAGGAACCAGGAGGGTGAGGCTCTGAAGAATCTTCCCAGGCAGAAAAGGATGCTATGGGTTGGTATGATGGCCCCAAGTTAGAGTTTGACTATTCCATCAACATATTCCTCCAGGAATGTCTTTATCTACAAGAAGCATTTGGGCCCAGGGAAGAAAGTCAGCTCACAGGGAAGTTCACAAGGAGGTATGTAAAGGCCTTTCAGGCCCTGCAGTATGACACCTCCAGAATGAGCTTTGTGGAATGGTAGCACAGCCATGCAACCCAAGTGATTCTAGCTGGTCTGACTGAGACCAGAAGATGCTACCCAGCAAATAAGAGTACAGCCAGCCTGCAGAAGACTACTGAGGTAGAAAGAAAGTTCAAGGTAATACCATGCTCTGGCTACAACAGGCACAGATGGGAATGCCAATGTGATGATAGATTAATGGCCTACAAGGCATCCATGTCCTATTCCCCTGAACTATGACTATGTTAGGCTACATGGCAAAAGAGAAGAAAGGTTGCAAATCAGCTAACCTTAAAATAGGGAAGTCACCCTGGATTATCTCAGTGGACCCAATACAATCACAAGGGTTCTTGAAAGGAGGAGGCAGAAGAGTGAGAGAAGGAGATGTGATTGATGACTAAACAAGGTCACATAGACCCAACCACCACTGTGGGCTTTGGAAATAGAGGAAGTAGGCCTAGGCTGAGGATTTTTGCAGCCTCTGAAAGTTGAAAAAGGCAAGGAAGCAATTTTTTCCTATGTTCTCCCTAAGAAACCAGCCCTGACGACTACCTTGGTTTTAGCCCAGTGAGACCCATGTCAGGCTTTGGAACTGCAGGCTATAAGCTAATAAGTGTGTGTTGTTTGACCCAGCTAAATTTGGGGTAAACCTTATTTTAATGCCAAGAGAAAACTAATACAGCTGAGTGGACCAAATGATGGCAGTAGGCCTAGAGGCCTCTTTACAATGACAAAACCATCACACTCAGAGCCCTTGACAGTGTCGCGGTGAGGCTGCCAGCAGGGCTGTGAGGGCACAGCCTTAGTGGAACCTATGATTCTGAATGGAAGTGAAAGAAGACACCAGAGGTCAGAGAGGGAAACACTAGTTAGAGGCCTAGATACCAGCATGGTGAGTGAGGAACAGGGTAACCAGCTAGGAAGTAACCTATATAAACTGACCAAGACCTTCAGAAATGGGCATCAACAAGTTTGTTGTGTTGTTTTTTTTTTATTCAATTTCATTATTTTATTCTGTAAAGAACAAGCTATACTTGGATCATTTTTACCTTGTTTTCCTTTTTTTTTTTGGTGGTGGCACTGGGGTCCAAACTCAGGGCCTTGCACATGCTAGGCAAGCTCTCTACCATTCAGCCTTTACCTTGTCTTCTTAAAACACTTTTGTGCTCAAGATAGCTAAAAGGAATATTACTGCCTCACATACATTCCTTTTTTCTACCTCTTCCTTAAATTGTTATCCTTCTACACTATGACAGATATATCTACAGCATATCCAATAACTCACATCTTTTACTCACAGTAAAAGATAATACTGTGAAAAGAGAAGACTTGTGTTCAGTTAGTTCTTTTATGCACTTATATAATCTTCTACTTGAGCAAGCACTTTAAGACAATATGAAATTTTTCTATTTAACAAATTAGTATCTCTTCTTTTATGTAGAAGACAAATTTTCATACTTACTATTAATATGGAGTTGGCCAGCTAAGTCTAGCATGCAATATTTTAGAGATTTAAATGTCCTTTCTGTTATCATTTTACTAATTTTAAATCCTTGCATCAGGTGCATCTTTTATTAAATGTGATCCATTCTTTTACACAAAATGATCAACTGTCCTCAAAGGTAGTGTTTGGAAAGCACTTGTACAAAACTGGTCTGAAGAAATCCTACATATAAATCTTAGAACCAACACATCCAACCAGAGTTTCTTGTTTTCTTTAGAAGTTATTCCATTTCATAAAAATATTTTTTGCACAGTGGAGGGCTAAAGATGTGGCTCAGTGGTAGAGTGCTCGCCTCCCATGTATGAGGCACTGGGTTCAATCCTCGGCACCACATAAAAATAAAAATAAAGATATTGTTCATCTACAACTAAAAAAATTTTAAAAAAATATTTTTTGCACATTGGAAAATATATGCAGCCACTGAGAGCAATGTTTATAGCTGAACATAGTGGCACCCATCTGTAATCCCAGCAACTCAGATGCTGAGGCTCTGAGGATCACAAGAGTGAGGCCTGCCTTGGTAACTTAGTAAGAGTTGGTAACTTGTCTCAAAACAAAACTTAAAAGGGGTTTGAGGAGGTAGCTCAGCAATAGAGTACTTGCCTATTGTGTGTGAGGCCCTGAGTTTAATCCTTAGTATCACAAGGAAGAAAAAGGAATATTTACAAATAATTTGTAGTGGCTGCAGAAAAAGCCAATGATAAGGTAAATGAAAACAGCAAGCCATGCAAATAAACAGAATAGGATTCCTCTGCATTTATAAAATACAATGGCAGGGAGGACTAGAAGGAAGTAACAGTAATAGAACCCAGGACAATTTTGCTCTGCTTCTTGGTGCCTTCTTGCACCTTCCACATTTTATATAATGAGCATGCATTGGCCCCTTTCATTTTTACATTTTTAAAGTAACACAGCTCATTGTAGCAATGCATTTCTTTTATAATTGGGGAAAAAAGTAAAAGCTAAAAATGAAAAGGTCACTTAGGGTCCTCTCTCAAGGAATTCACCAGCTTAAGAAATGATGTAGCTGAAAATATCAATAGCCTTAGGAGAATCTGAGATGGATTCACAGCTGGGTCAGGGAACAGAGAGGGAATTAGTGTTTACTGAACACCTACCAAAAGCCTTATACAGACAGTTTATACATGTCTCATCTCATTTAATCCTCACAATAATCCCATGAGGCAAGTAGTTTGATTATTCCCTTTTAACAGATCTGGAAACAGAAGCTCAAGGTAGAGCCAAGATTCTCCCAGGGTCATGTAGCAAGTGAAGCAAGCAGGATCTCAGCTAGATCTCCTTGGATTCCAGCAACCAAGCTCTTATCCCAGCATAGGCTGCCTCTCAGACCTAAACAGGGCAGCATCACTACAATCCCAGGTGCAACCAAAGGTCCCTGGAGGCTCATTCATTCTACAAAGACCAAGCCCGAGTGTGCCATTGCTCTTTATCTCTGGTCACCACCTCCCAAAACTGTGCCTAACACCCATGTCCTACTGCAATGAATGTCCAAGCCCAGAAAAAAGAGAGAAGATAAACATCAAGCAGGGGTCAAGCCAGGGACGGACAAACATGCCACAGAACACAGTAAAAGGATACTCAGCAAGTTAAGCACCTGTTCACTGAGCCCCCAGACAAAGGTAAAGGAGCTTGCTGAACCCAGCTCTGCCCTTTCCAGAAGCCCTCCAGGGCATGGCTCCTTCCATCCCTCCTAGGCATCCAAGGGCTATGCAAGGTCATAGGATAACAATGTGGATTTCAACTTATAAGGTGGAAGCACATGCCAGCTTTAACCACCTTCTGGGCAGCAGGCAGCCTAGCAACACCACCTGGCCAGAATCCCTCTACCTGAATAAGTGCCAGTCCTCAGAATCTAACTTCTTAATTCCAGCTGTACAGAAACACTCACTCTCATACCCTTTTGAGACTGTCAACCTGCCATTCTGAGAGACTGAGACATTTTTCCAATTATACAAATAGAGAAACTGAGGGCTGGGATTGTAGCTCAGTGGTAGAGTGCTTGCCTTGCATGCGTGAGGCACTGGGTTCGATCCAAAGCAGCACATAAAAATAAATAAAGATATTGTGTCCATCTATAGCTAAAAAAATATTTTAAAAAAATAGAGAAACTGAGACCCAGAAAAGCAAGAGGTCTAGTTTCTCAACCTGAAAAGGCCCCCTGTTGGAGCCTTATCTCCAGGATAAAGTTGCATTTGGTTCTGAAGGTCAAATAACCCATAGCTATGTTTTGTTTTATTTGTACTCAGTGTTTAAATTATTTCATTAATTGACAATAGTTTAAAAATCAGATTTTACACTAAGTCCAGATTAGGGGCTCCTCTTTAAAAACAAAAAGCAGGTACATCTACAACACAAGATTTTTCAATCCCAAATGGCAAAATCAACTGAAGCTGTGTGATAGCTATTCCTTTTAACAGAGATGACCTCTCCAGGGAAACAGCTGCATGCTTCATCCATGTGTGTTAACCTGCCCATGTAAGAGCATCACCTTCAGTCTCTGGTGAACTGCTGATGAGGATCCATAGGCATCATTCAGAGGGAAAATGAATGAGCATGGGACATTCAACACTGCACAAGGACAGTTGACAGAACAAAACCAAGGAATGTCAACAGAAGTATAGAAATCTAATGTAGGGGCTAGGGTCATAGCTCAGTGGTGGAACACTTGCCTCGCATATATGAGGCACTGGGTTCAATCCCTAGCACCACATAAAAATAAATAAAATAAAGGTATAGTGTCCATCACAACTAAAAATATTTTTAGGGAAAAAAATAAATCTAATGTGGACCACAGGCAGGGTCTCCAAGACTGGGACCTGCAAAGAGCTGTCATAAAAGCATAAAGAAGTCCAAGAACAAGGGACATCTAGAAACAGATTGCTGTTGAGACATGACCACACTCTCATGCTTCAGTTGACATCAGACTATGGACATCTGTGAAGACAGCTTCACTGTAGGCAATGGCAGCCTCACCCCACTCAACACTGCCCCAAAAACAGTACTTGGTGCTCCAGGTGTGTACAACTACCTCAAGATATCCTTGGACCTTCAGGTTTCGGAGAAAGGTGTCCCTTCCCCAAGAGCTGCTGCCTCTCCCTCCACTGCTATGGATACCCTCAAAAGACCATCCTCCTGCACAAGGACCTTCACAGCAGTAACTCTGACCTTCTGAACCATATCCATATATTACTGAGTCACCCCATCTCTATCCTTGCAGGTACCAGGAAACTGGCAACCAATATATAACCCCAGGGCAGCAGTAGAACACTGGACCCAGCGTGTTGGGGAACAGTGCTGACAAATGCGAACCCCTCAGCCAGCCCACTTTTTCCTTACCCCCACTGCCCTGTGTCCTGTGCCTCCAGCTGTGCCCCTTACATCCTCAGTACTCCAAAGCGAGAGTCCAAACGTGGTTGTGGGAAGCAAGACAAAGGGGAAGAAAAGGGACCAAAATTGGGCAGGTATCGGGGTAAAGACAAGCCCAGGAAGCTGCAGGCATGCGGGGAGGAGCCAAATTTCCGAAGCAGCAAGCCAGGAGAGAGGGGAGGGGAAAGGAAACGAAGGAAAAGCTAAGGAAGCTCCTAAAGCTAATGCTCTCGCCACACACCTGTTGCCCCTGCCACGGAGCCCGGGGTGACAGCGACTGCAAACAACCATGGCCCAGGCGCGGGCTAGGATTTCCCCCGCAGCAGGACCTGGCCCAGCTCGACTCCTTTTCTGAGCGAACAGCGCCCACCTCTGGCCCAGGCGGCAGCGCCTCCGCTCGCGGCGCGGGCAGCAAGAGAAAACAGCTGCTCTAAACCTAGAGGAGCAAGGAGAAGCAAGAAGCAGAAAAGCCCCGCCAAAGCACTGTGGGGCCGCGGGGCGCGAAACTTGGCGCCAGACAGGTTGTGCTCCAGAAAGAGCAGCCAGGACGGGCTCCAGTCGCTGGGCGTTCATCGATTCAAGGCGAGAAATACGCAGGTCCAGCAAGATCAGCGGATGGGCATGCGACACAGGTATCCGGTACTCAGACACGCCCACCCAACAAACACTGGAGAAACAAAGACCTCCTGGAGCCACAGGCCTGCGCGGCCGAAGAGAGGCGCGCACACACGAGCCCACCCAGCCGGAAAGGAGCCAGACAACCCCGCCAGGAGCCCAGCTACTGGTGCGCACGAGTCCCCACTCTGGTTGCGCAGCACAGAGCAGTCCTAGCGCCGCTGCCTTGCTGGGCCCGGAAGACTCGACACCGCAAGTGCAACCACAGTCACCGGGGGGAACAGAGGGCTCCGCGCAATCGAGTCTGTCACAACCTTGCCGGTCCCCATGGCTGCGCTACTTCTCAGGCTACTATCCAGTGAGCCATGGGCACAGCGGCCACTCACCTTCTTGTACTGCCTGAAACGGGTTGTTGGCCTCGATGACCTTGATGGAGTAGGTGATCTTCTCACTCTGCAGGATGTCATCGTTGAGGCTCAGGTCGGATACAGCCAGTTGGAATACCCTGTCGTCCTTGGCTGCGTTCTCCTCGAAAATGGCACCTGGAGGAGAGAAGGGGTCAAGACCAGATCTAGAGAGAAATCCTACTCACCTTCCCTTGGCCCTAGAACAGGGTGCTAGCAGGACCACTGCCTTCCAAGAGGTGGAAGGTGTGGTCTGGGATTTCATTTTGGCAGGGTAGTTTAATGCTCTCCCACATCATCCACACAAGATGTGTTCTCCTACCAACCCCCTGAGCACACGTGCACATAGTTGACATGAGTTACACATGAACATCCCACATACTGTCATCAGGTAACACACGTGTCTCACAACCAGAGCTCCACATGTCCTTGCCATGCCCCTACAATGGACTCAGCCAATCTGGGGTGGCCTCAGGCAGCACCCAACTGCTCCTAACATGTTCACATAAATCCCATCCCAGAAGCCAGAAAGTTCCCGAGAGAGCAGTTCCCCAACCCAATCCCAGAATGGAATTATGACTCTGCCGTGTGCATGCCCTGTTTAGTGGAACTGCGCGAAGCAGGTCCACAGTTGGCTTTTCTGCACCATAGGGGCTTCTTTAGGCATAGGACCTTACATGGCCAGCAACTTGGATGGCCGCGACGCTACACGGCCTGGCGACTTGTACTCGTGTCCCTGCTCTCTTTCTCCCCCGCTTCCTCTTCCTGTGTATATGTCGGAGGGAGTGTGGGAGCGGGGAGGGGAATGCCTCTAGACCCCTCCATGTTCTGATCTAGCAGAAATGAGAGTCCCAGAAGGAGCCGCTCTCGAAAGGGCCTTCTAGAACCGCGGACAGTTCCTCCAGGGCGCCCTCCGACTGGCGCTTTGCGCGCGTTTCGCTGCTTTGGCCCACCCTGCGCTAGCAGCCCAGATCTGTGCGACTCGCGGGAGACTGGCCTTGTAGCCTGGGCAGCTCCGGAGTCCCCACCCCCACCCCACCAAGCCAGGCCGAGAGAGTAGCTAAGGTCCTAGCATTTGGCCGGGTAATCCCCGGAGCTAAGAGTTGAGTGGGCGGAGGGAGGCCCCTGCTCCTGGGTTCCTCTCTGTACCCGAAACCGCAATGCTGACTACTAGACCCGCGCCCACTCCTGGGCAGGAAGCAGGTTTGTCCCCCGGGTCCCTGCAGGAGACATTGCAGTTCTCCAAGCTGAGGCCCAGACCCTCACCACCCCTCTCCACCCTCCGCCCTTCTGTCCCATCATTCGCCTTCTCACCTCCCAACCCCCAGTTTCTCCGTGCTCTCTGGTCTTTCCCAACTTCCGGAAAGGCGACTGCGGAGGGGCTTCCCCAAAGCAATCGCTGTCAGCCCCTCAACCTGGCCTAACTTCTCAGGATTTCAGCCGTGCTGCTCCCAACTTCCTCCCACTCCCCCTACGAGCGACCCTTCCTCTTCTGCTCTCTCATCTTTTCCTCTGGGTTCTCTTCCTCCATCCATCTCTTCCCATTTAGCTCCCCCCACACCGCTGCCCACGCTTCTTCCCTCAATCCAACCACCCAGGATGCTGCCCCCCAAGACTTGGACCAGGCGAAACTCTGGGACTGTCCAGGATTGGGCTGCAGTCGCCACAACCATATTACACACACCCCCACATATACACCCGGAGCTATACAGACACACACCGGGGAAACAGGCAGGCACTGTGTCCACTCTAACAGGCTGACAGACCATAGTGCTCGCACCAACACACGCTCAAATGGCCCCCCACACCCAGCGCCCTCTCGCAGTGACACCAACACGGTACCAGGTGCACATACAGCGAGACACGCTGACAACACCCATCCATAGTCACACATGGTTCCGGTCCGGCCTCTTTGATCTTGCCCTGCCAACTTGGCGAGCACCCCCCCACCCCGTCGCCCAGCCTGCCCCTTGGCCCCGGCTGCTCTGAGATGCGCTGAAGGGCCCAACCCGCCGACGGCCCCGCCAGGGGCGCGGGTCTCGACGTGCGTCCATCCCCGGGTTTTCTGCAGCTGCGGCCCTAAGTGTCAGCAGAGGCCGCGGGGCCCCGCGCGGAGACAGGAGCCCCGGGAAGCATCAAGAAGCCCGCGGGAGCTCGGCGCAGCCCCTGCACAGCTCCTCCGCGGGGCGGCGCGGCACGGCCCTTCGGGGGAGCACCGCCTGCCGAGCCCCTCTGCCCGGGAAACCGCCAAGTTTGGACGCCGCGCACCTCCAGCTCTGTTGGAGCCCCCGCCCAGCCCCGGCCCGGCCGCCCGCCGCGCTCACCGATGTGGATGATGGAGTCGGCCCGCACGGTAACGCACTGGCATATCCAGGGGAGAAGCCACAGCGTCAGCGCTTCCATGTCCCCCGGGCGCGCGGCTCATCCGCCCGGGCCCGGGGCGAGGCCGAGGGCAGCGCGGAGCGGGGAGGCGCCGGTCCGGGTGCAGTCCCGGGCCGCTCCCCGGGAGAGCCGAGCCCGCCCGTGCGTCTTCCCCCGCGCGCCCGCCCCTGCGCCCTGCGCCCGCCCCAGCCCAGCCCAGCCCAGCCCAGCGCGATTGGGCTCCCGCGCCGGCTCCGGTGGCGGTTGCGGCGGCGCTGGCAGCCGGAGCCCAGGCCCGCGCGGCGGGGGCGGCCCGCGGCAGTGGCGGCGGTGCTTCCCGCGGCTCTAGCGGCTCTGGGGGCGGCAGAGGCGGTAGCAGCGGCGGCCGGGCCGGCGCGGCGGCTCCGGGCTAGCTGTATGTCTGAGCCCCGGCGAGGAGCGAACTGCGGAGGACGCCCCCTCCCCTCCCCCTCCCCCTCGGCTCTGCTCCCCCTCCCCTCCCTCCCCGCCTCCCTCCCCTCCGCCCTCCTCTCCACCACGTGACTGCGGAGCCTCAGCCTCTCCGCTCCGCGCTCGCCCGCTCGCGGCTCGGAGGGGGCACCGGGTGCTCAGCGTTCCAGGCCTGGGGGACAATCGGAAGCCCTCACGGCGGCGGGGACCGATCTGGGCTGCGGAGCGCAGAGACGTAGCGGTCCGAGCCTCGCTTGCCGGATTCGCCGGGGCCGGAGAATGGAGGAGGCACGGCTGCCAACTGCCCTCGGGGGGACTCTGAGCGCCCTGGCGCTGAACGACCTCAGCTGCTGAGCGTCTCGAGTCATGCCCCTGGCCCGAACACACGACCCCTCGCGAAGCGGGACCTCGGACGCGGTAGCTTGGAGAGAGATGGGGGCGGGGCTGAGCCAGGCACCGGGAGGTTAGGGGACCGGCGTCGGGCTCGAACCCTGGCAGGCCTTGCAGACCTCGGCGGGCGCCCATCCCCCGCCCCGCGGGCGGTGCGCTTAGCCCGGAGTCCGGCAGGAGGCTCCGGCTCTGAAGCCCAATTCATGGCCGGAAACCGGCGCAGCCGTGACCGCGGCGCCTGGACGTGAGGAGCCTTCCAAGCGGCGGGCGGGCTCAGACACCGACCCTGCACCGAGCCTTCACACGCGAGCTGGGCCAGAGAGCCTGCTCCCAAGCGGCCAGAGCATAGCAGGGCTTCCTCCGCCGCCGGGTGCATGCCTCCCGCCTGCCACTGCCAAATATAACATTAAGCTGTTGAGGGATCAAGTCTACGAGATACAGGCAAGTCGGGCTCATACTCCTGACACCCAGGTCCCAGTTGGACTCTACTCCACGTGACACACCCAAGATTTCGGGGAGAGAGCCGAGCCATCCCGGACCATATTCCGCGGAAGCTGGGTCTGGGAACGCCTGGCAGAGCCTTGTCAGGGAGTTGCCAGAAGCTGTGTGTCAGGCTGTGCACTGGATGTGAAGGACCTGGAGAGTCTCAGGCCTGGCCTTGCCTAGAGCTGCCAGTGCAGTGGGAGATGCAGACACTTAAACAGTCATAAACAGATATGGGGAGGACTATGAATGAGCTATGTCCACAGAGTCCCGGTCTGTAACCCAGCCTGAGAGGACTTCTTGGAGGAGGTGACAGTTCTAAAGGCTGAGTGGAGGTTACCAAGGGAGAAGGAGAGGCTTCCAGGCATTTGGTGCTGGTGAGTGAGCCAAGGCAGGAAGAGAAGAAAGAATTGTGTGGGATGTGTGTATGTGTGTCTCTGTGTCCCAAGTTGCCAGCCACAGAGTGGTCATTGGCAAATTTTACTTTGGAAACGTTGGGAGGAGACGGCAGAAAGGACCAGTAGAGGCATGGAGGGCTGTGAGGAAGCATCTCGCTGAGCAAAGGCAACCTGGTGGCAAAGACTGAGCTGCAGATATATCAGAAACTCCATCAGCAGGCAAAGTGACTTCTAGAATGAGGCGACCAACAGGCAGAAGAGAGGAAATACCCACAGCTGGGGCTGAGTGTGGTCCCATACACCTCCTCTAGAAATCTGTCTTAGAAGACTTGCATGGTGTTTTAGTCAGCTTTTTTTTTTTTTTCTGCTGTGACCAAAAGACTTGACAAAAACAACTTTAGAGGAGGAAAAGTTTATTTGGCATTCAAGTTTTCAGAGGTCTCAGTCCGTAGACAGCTGGGTCCATTGCTCTGTGCCCTAGGTGAGGCAGAACATCATGGTGGAAGAGTGTAGTGGAAGAAAGCAGCTCAGGCCATAGTTGCCAGGAAGCAGAGAGAGCTGTCCCTCGCCAGGAACAAAATATATACCCCATCTATCTGACTTCTCCAGCCATATCCTACCTTCCTACTGTTACCACCCAGTTGATCCATCCAACTGGATTCATACCTTGATTAGGTTAAGGTTTTCAAAACCCAAACATTTCACTTCTAAACTTTCTTGCATTGTCTCACACATGAGAGGACATGGGGGACACCTTATATCTAAACCATAACACATGATAAAAACATGCATCACTCCCCTACCCCATGTCTCCTTGCTCATTCCTACAAAATTCTACCATTCACTGGCTGAAAAGTTGTAGGGAGTAGGGAAATAAGGGATGGGTTTCATTATGTAACAATTTGGTTCCTATGGGGACTGTGTCCACCTTGGAAGATGGTGGTTGTGATTATCCCTTAGGGGCTCAACTCTGAGGTCTAGAGGCACAGGATCAGGAACGCCCTGGGGAGTCTTCCTGTTTGGGTTCCTGCAAGGGTTGGCACAGTGGGTATGTACTATGCCCAGTTGGAAATTATCCTTGATGTGTACTTTGCTGGGCAGCAATAGAATGATTGCTGTGGAACAAGAGACCCTTTTCCAAATATGGAGAAGACAACTAACCAGTGCGCACAGTTTGGGGAAGATTTCTATCAAATTCTAGTTTGGATGATGTGGTCACTATGGTTTGGGGCCTTAGGGTCACAACTGAAGTTGGAGCCTCCCTGGAACTTACTGTTCTATAGTAACCTCACCTCCTATCCCAAGCATCCCCTTATCCTCAGCTTCTAGCCTGTGGGTTTGTTCCATCCTCTGATATCTATGCCCTGTTGCTGATCCTCAGAACACTCCACCCAACTAGACCAATTTTTCTGGCCAGAAGTAAAATGCCCTGGATATACCTCACCTGGCCCCTCTGCATAGCTCTCATTTCTGGGAAGCATGCCCAGAGACCACTGGGGATCAATGTAGACTCACCTCTATAGGTAGGACAATTTTGATCCTATCTGCCACCTAAATTTAGAATTATCAGGTTCCAGGAACATTGGCTATTATTGAGGGCTTGTTTGTTAATATCTTAATTACTTTGTGTTCCTGGCCCAGCCTAGCCCCCTTAAACCTTGAAATTGGGGCTACAAAAGCTCCTTCCTCAAAGCCAGGTCCCCCAAAACCAGGAGAAGCAACTCTATTCAATGAACAAATTCACCCATACTGCAATAGCTGGCTGAAGAAGATAAATTAGCAATCTCTGGGTCATATGATGCACACCCATTTTCACAGAGGGGAAGATAGCCTCAGAGAAAGGCATGAGTTGAGCACCAGATGAGTTGTTGACAGACTCAAGATTCAGTCCTCAAGGTTTGCTCCTCGCTACACAAAGGTATATTCACAGAAACCAAAACTAAGTCAATCCATCTTTTGCAGAGTTCAGTCAGCATGGGTGATTGCTTTTTCTAAAGAGCTCCTCAGTTTTACTGATTCTATCTACATTTATTTAGCACTTACAACATACAGGCACTGTACTCAGCATCTCACATTTTGCCTAAGAAATATGATTCCCATTTCACACACAATGCACAAGGAAACTGAAGAAGGGTGCAACCATCAGGAATCTCCACTCAAGTACCACTGAAAGTGAGCGATTTGCTGCCAAAGCTGCAGGTAAAATGTCAAGTCAAAGAGAGAGGCCTCAGGGGGTCCACTTGGAAGCCATAATCCTTGTGACTTAAGGCTTTGTCATCCCATAAATGCAAACCTCTTGTTTCTCCATCAGCTTCTTTTTCCCCAGCCAACAACTAGGGAAAGGCAAAGACCTGTCACCCTGACACAGCCCCCTAGAACCACCGGCACAGTGCAAAACCACAACTACCTTCTTAGAGAGCCTCCCTAGATGAGACATGATTATTGTGTCTTTTTTCTCCTTCCCTCCCCAGCACAGCACTTTGTTCTCCTTCCCTCCCTTAGCACCAGGGATTCCAAGATAATTCAGTCCCAGGCTTGCATGAAGGGTGCTGCTAGCAGAGACCAAGGCCCAGCCTGGTAGACTCTTAGCAGGTTTTGACATAGAAGACCTGCTCTCCTGTGTACACAAGGAGAGAGCCAACCCCAGTGCCAGGCTCAAACTTCTAGAGAGGAGTCAGCTGGCATCTGGGAAGGAGGCTGAATGCCAGGGCCAGCCCTACCCATGGACCCCAAGGAACCTACCCTATGCCAGAACCTAAGCCCCAAAGACCCTGTTACCACCTTCCTCTCCTAAACCACTGAGTTTTTTATTTAATAAAAAAAACACACACATACACTCATGCATTGCTTGTTTCCTCTGCTCCCTCAGTAGTTGCCTTTAGCTCATCTGTTGAATGTTAATTGCCCGTCTCTACTTTGTCTTCCTTACCTCCTCTTGCCAACCTCTTTCATCTCAGTTTTAGTGTGTTATCAGCTTATATTTATTTGATCTTCTTTTGTATTGCTGTATTTTTTAGTTTATTTTTACTCTTGGTAGCCCTCTTGGGTTTTTACTTTTAAATTTCCCAAGCCGGCAATCTTTGGCATTGCTCATTCTATTATTCCAGGCATCTATTGATTCAGTCCTTCGTTTTCTTGAGGGTGGGGGAGGGGAGGAAATGAGCCTCATGGTGGTCTCCCTGTACCAGTTTGCCTGAGCCACCAGGGCAGGACCCACTGGCTTGGCCCCTGCCCACACCCTTTTGCACTCTTTCCCTGGCACTACTAAGAGCAGAGGTAGTGGCTGGGAGCCCAGGTGGGAAAGGGCTTTGGCTTATTGGAACCACACTCCACATGCCAGTGAGGAGGAAGTGTCCTCCCTGAATAGAAATACCTCATCTGCACAGGACAGGGGGCTCTCTTTATCCCCATTATTCAGTCAGGACACAGACTTAGAACAGGGTGCTCATTCTGCTTAGAACTGACTAATCCAAAAAGTTACCTGGGGGGCTGGGGTTGTGACTCAGCAGTAGAGTGCTCGCCTAGCACGGGTGAGGCACTGGGTTCGATCCTCAGCACCACATAAAAATAAATAAAATAAAGGTATTGTGTCTGTCTACAACTAAAAAAAAATTTTTTTAAAGTTATCTGGGGGAAAAAATGTCTTCCTTTGCAAAATCAAGCCGAATCCCAAAAGTCTGGCAAAGGGACCCAGGATTTCCAGTTGAGGTGGGTGGCAGAAAATAGAAGGTAAGCCAGTCTGAGGTTCTAACACTGATATCCAAGTATCCCCTTGGCCCACGGGACCCTAGCAAGGTCCATCCCTTCTTTAGGGCTTTATGAAGGTCAAATGAAGTAAACTAGAATTTGCACAAAGCTGTTACAGAGGCCAAAGGAGAACAAAAGGGAAGTTAAGACTCCAGTCCCAGAAAGGACCCTTACAAGCTTTCATCTTAGTCTCAGGCCTCCTACAGCAGCATGTGGCTCAACAGCCTCCTAAACCAGAGATTCTCCAATCTAGGAACCTGAATCTAGGAGCTCCTTCAAAAGAGGCTTAGGGCTTCTGGATGCCACCTGGCTTCTACTATCAACCTTGCACAATGTTCCTCTGAGTCCAACAGCATGAAGGAAGGACTCTGCTGCTGCCATCCAAATGTCTGAAACCACAAAACTAAAAGGCTCTCCCTGGATCCAAAGGCTGGCCCAGTGCCTTCCTGGTTGCTTGCTGGATTCCCTGCTTCCCAGAAACAAAGCCTAGAGTAGTTTCTCCCCACTTTTCCCTATCCCTGGGCCCTGCGACTCTGCCCATTTTGCACGTTGGGAAGTACCCAATTCCCCAGTGAATGACAGGACCAAATGGCAGGGATCTGAATCCTAGCTTGTCTATCTGCCCCCAGAGCTGAACTCAGGCCCCCATATCCTCACCATCCCTGCTGACCCAGGACACAGAACACCACAGAGCCCCTGCCCAATGCCCAGGACTCCTCCTGCCACCTGCCATCTGTTACAGTGGAACCTGGGTAGAGCCAAGATCCTGAGCTAAATTCAGGAAAGGGGTACATATTCTAAGCAAAGAGAACAGCAAGAAGAAAGGAATGGAGGCAGATGCAGGAAAAGGGGGCCAGAGGGGAACACAGAAAGAAGTAAAGTAGGAGTTACCAGAATGGTCCTGGTAGGAAATGCAGATGTAACTCTATGGAGCAGGCCTGGGGTCGCTACATGGCAGACAGGGACTAATCAACCATCACAGCTTCAGTGGGCATTCTGGGGAAGCCAGAGGGCTACTGATCCACAAAAGGGAGTCCAAACAGAATTAAAAGGCCTTTGTCCCCTGGCCACCAGGGAGCTCATGGAAGACTGCCCCACCCTAGCTCTATATAGGACAGTCTGTGCCAGTCATATGTCCTCTGCCCCTTCCCTGAGGATACCTGAGGCTGCAGGTATCCACGTGTGGAGTAGGGCCTTGGTGGCACAGACCCAGCCTATTCCTTGTCTGAGATGCAGCAACTGAATGTCAACCTGCACAGCAGGCTAGGAGCTGCACAGTGCAGCTCCCACCATGACCTTCCTCATTCCATCCTAAGCTGAGTACAGCCCAGTGGCTCCCACCAGCCCAGGCCTGCAGCCTCTGAGAACCAAACCCCCAACTCCTCCAGGGGAGCAGGGAGCCTGGGGCTCATTTGCCTGGAGCCCTGGCTCATGCCACAGATGGCCCCACTCTAGACCTGGCCCTCCAGCTAGACACAATCTCCAAAAGATCTGAGCACCCTGCTCATGAACATGCCCATTTCCAAGAGCAGGTTTTCTGGCCTGTTAATCTCTTCTCTTATCCAGCAATGAAATGAAATCATGATTGATTTTCTCTGTCTGGGTGTTGTGGTGCATTTAGCACCCCATAAACCTGATGAGACGAGGTGCTGCCTCCTAGGGAGGCTCCTGGAGACTTGGCTTGGAGCAAGAGCTACCCATTGCTCCTTCAGATGAGACAGGGAGACGGCACCAGGCTGGGTCCACCACTGACATACTACTGGGCAACCTGGCAAAGTTCTAATTTCTCCAAAATTCATCTGGAATATAGAAAAGGAACCAAGGTTTTGGTGTGAGGACACAGAGAAGGAGTAAGAGAAGTCATGGGAGGTAGGGAACCGTGTGTACCTAACCCTTGTCAAATACCAGACAACTGCCTCACCGTGGGGACAGGCAGAGCAAGGAGGAGGAGACAAGGATCTGCAGATTATAGGCCTTCAGGCTGCATGCCACTCAGGTTCTCTGAAACTGTCTCCAGGATCAGGACAAATCAATGATAAAGGGGGAGGGAGGGAGAAGCAGCCCTCCGAGATCAGAAAGGAGGGGCAGGGCTCAACCATGGGAGGTATACATACCATCCTGTCACTCACTGGCTACCTGCTCACTGCATGTCGGTGACCCCACAAGACCTTGTGAGAACAGGGTTCTTATCCTCACATCCTCACTCTATAGATGAGATCACTGAGGCTCAGAGAAATAAAGTCACTGGAGAGTTTGTGGGTGCCACAGGCTAAAACATAGTCCCCAAAAGATGTCCACATTCTAATTCCTAGAACTTGTGATCTTATTTTTTTTAAAAAATTACAGATTTAAGGATCTTGAGATGAGGAAATTGTCCTAGATTGTCCAGGTAGACCCTAAATATCATTACAACTGTGATGAGTCATATAAAAAAGAGGCTAAAAAGCCAGGCTTGGTGGCACATACCTGTAACCCCAGCACCTTGGGAGGCTGAGACAGGAGAACTGCAAGTTCAAAGCCAGCCTCGGCAATTGCTAAGCAACTCAGTGAAACTCTGTCTCTAAATAAAACACAAAAAATAGGGTTAGAGATGTGGCTCAGTGGTCGAGTGCCCCTGAGTTCAATCCCTAGTACCAAAAAAAAAGAGAGAGAGAGAGGCTGAGCGACTATACAAACAGAAGACCATGTGACCACAGAGACACAGATTGAGTGATGTGACCACAAGCCAAGGAATTCTAAAAGAAGCTGAAAGAGGCAAAAACAGATTCTCCCCCATAACCTCTATAGGAAATATGGCTCTGCCAGCCTTTAGGACCCTGGCCTTCAAACTATGATAGAATAAATGTCTATTGTTTCAAGGGACCGATTTGTGATAACTGAACTGAGCAGACACAGGAAGTGAGCACAAAGAAGAAGCCAGGACACAAGCCCAGATCAGCCTGGCCTGGGGCCACAGGGAACAAACTCTCGCTCCTTTGAAAAGGAAGGCACTGCCCTCTCTAAGACCAGGCTGCAAATTCCCCCACTGCAGCCACACAAGCATCCCTCCTCAAGATCAACTAAGAGAGAGCGCAAGGGCAGGCCAGCAAGAGAGCAGCTCTCACTGGGGCAGCCATGAGCCTACACTTCACCATGTCCTCTCCAGACTGTGCCAGCCTGCTGGAGCCCACAGACCAAAGGGGAAAGGGATGGTTGGGAGAGGTCTCTGGAGCCAGAATACCAAGTGACATGTGTGTCTGAGACTAGCTGCAGCTGCCTTTGCTCTGCTGCCCATTCCCATGTGGCAAGCCACCTCAACTCTTTCTTAAAACAAAACCTTTTGTTTCCTATATATGAAAGCTTCTTTTAATGTTTGGTTGGTGTGGAAATGCATGGTACCACATCCACGTTCTTCCCAACTGTCCTGCAGCCAGGGGTGGCCATGTGGCCCCTTCCAACTGATAAGATGTTGTTGAAGCTCTGCTCCCAGAGCCTCACAAGGAGAAAGGCTGCCTTCCTGCCTTGTCCCTTCTTCCTACCTGGAATGTAGACAGGAGATCCAGAAGGAGGCTGCCATCTTGGGACCTTGAGAAGTCACTGCGGATGGCACTACAGCTTACTTTACACAATAGGACAGCTGTCGATTGCAAGCTTGGTCTGTGTCAGCTACTCCAGCGATGTTCTTGGTTATTCAGAACTGACCACAAATCCTGATACCACCAACCAGAAATAACCACCATTTACATAATTCTTGTCCTTTTTTTCTATTTGTGTATAGAAACAGATAAAAGTATCACTACCTAAAATTCATTTATATTTTCAATTTTTTATTGCCTGCCTCTTTTGAGAGAAGGTAAGCCTGACAAGGAGAGAATTTATCTTGTTTCTGATTTTATTCCCAGAACCTAGAACAATACCTGGCATGTTTAGTAGATACTCAATAAATGTTCAATTAATGAATTAATGAGCATTTTTAGTAAAATTGTTTCCTGAAAACACAACTTTTAATGGCTGATTAGAGTTCTATCCCATGGATCTATCATACTTGATTTAACCAATCACTTGCTGTTGGACACTTTTTTTCTCGGGGGGCCGCATCAGAAGCAACGCTACTGTAAAAGTATTTATACGTGCATTTTCAGCTCTTATACAATTATTTTCTTAGGATAAATGCCCAGAATTGGAATTACTGGGTCAAAGGTTATACAAAATTTAAGTCTTTTAGCATGTATTTCCAAAATTGCCCTCCAAGACTATTTTTTAAACCAATTTATACTCCCATGAGCAATTCATGAAAGCATTTTCTGCACCTTCACCAAGACTAGACATTATAATTTTTTTTTTCATTCTGTTAAATGGAAAATTGTAGCTCAACATTCTTTTAATGTGCATTTCCATCTCATTGGGAATACTGAGCATCAGCATTTGTGGATCTTTCGCAAGGTCACTATGGAAAGTGACCTGCATCTGCCATCATCTGTTGCAGATATATGACCACAGATGGTGATGGTAGGGTCTCCTTGGCCAGTGTTCAAGCGCCTTCAGGAAATATGGGAAAGGGCTGCCAAGGGCTAGAAACCCTGGAGTCTAAGAAATTCCAGAACCAGAATCACTGAGTTGAGACGTCCTTCACCTGAAGCTAGGACCATTCCCCTGGTCCCCTGCCTAGGGCCATCATGGATGGAATAGACATACATTCTAATGTGAGAGAGGCAACATTTTGATAGGCGTGGGAGAGAATAGGCCCCTCACTGGGGACTGGCAAGGCAAAGGGAACATCGATGCCAGACCCTGAGAGACCTACGAAGCTCTTACTGAATTCTGAGACAACCAAGCTGTGTTCAAATAAAAAGGAAGAGATGGGGGGTGGGGGGGACACACAACATTCCACGAGGCTCACGTGCCCAGATACTTCTACAGTCTACCGGTTTAAGGGCCAGCCAGTCCACCTGGCCAAGACCATCCCCAAGGAAGGCCATCGTGGCGTCTATTAAAACATCTCCAGCTCCTCACTCAGCCCGCCTGCGCCAAGCCGCGAGACGCTGCGCAATTACCCTTATTTCATAGACGGAGGGATTGTGGGTGGGGTCAAGGGCATGGTCAAGAATCTCCCGCATGCTTGAGAGGCCAGAATGAGCTGCACGGGGACTCGAGAGTCTCGGAGAGGAGGCAATGGCGGGGCACTAGACCCCGCCAAGGCCAGGCTCCCATGCCCTGCTGCTGGTCCACAGGCTACAGGGGCGGCCCCTCTCCAGCGGAACTGGACCGCGTGAGGTGTGGCAGCAACTGCAGCGCGGTTTCCTAGGCTGAACCAACTACGCCGCCTCGGGGCAGCCGTGGTGCAATGCTGCCCCCTGCCGGCATCGCGAGGACACCAGGCTGCAGCCACTACGAGGATAAAGGATGGATCCTAAATATATCCCAGTTTGACAGGGCTTGGTCTCAATGAAAATACAACCACCAATAATCAACAACGTTTACATAGCATTTTCTACAACAGAGCACTGTTTAATATTTTACGTACATTAACTCATTTAATCTTCATTCTTCCTAAAGGAGGCTCTCAGTCCATTTACTGTGGTTATAACAAAATATCTGAAACCAGATAATTTATAAAGAACATTTATTTAGCTCATGATTCTGAAACCTGTGAAGTTCAAGAGCATGGCTCCAGGCATCTGCTCAGCATCTCTTGAGGGGCTTCTTGCTGCTTCTAACATGGCAAGAGAGCAAGCATGCTACCTTGGGTCTCTTCCTCTTCATATGAAGCCATTAATGCCTCAAGGGGGCCCTACCCTCATGGCCTCATCTAATACCAGTTACCTCCCAAAGGCCAACCTCCAAATACTATTGACACGTGAATTTTGGAACTAACTTACCAACACATCGCTCTTGGGAGGACACATTCAAATCCCAGTAGTTTTTCCCATTTTATGGAGGATAAAACTGAGGTACAGGAAGGTTGTATAACTTGCTCAACTAGTAATTGGCAGAATTTGACTCAAACCCAGGCATACTAGGTCCACAGCCATGAATCTCAACAATCTGCCAACCAGAAGGGCCAGGAGAGAAGTCAGGCTTTACATATTCCAACATGGTGTCACTTTCTCTGGATTTCTAGAGCCCAACTCCCAGAGCAAGATCACCGCTACAAAACAGCGGGCAGGTGTCCTATAGCATGCACCATTAATCATTCTCTACTTGGGTCACATGGGTGAATGGGGGTCTTGGATTTCCCATAGATCTACTGGGGACTTCCCTGGGAGATTTTTAAGGCCAGGATTTCCATAGATCCCAGAATCCAAAGTAGTGAGCTGAGTGCCCTCTTCCAAGGCCACCCAAGATCCTAAAAAGGAAGAAGACCCAGAAGGGCCTTGATCCTTTTGAAAAGCCAGATCTTCACAGAGTCCATCTTGGCAGCCCACAGTTTCAGCCTCCTCCTCTCTCATCCTAATTACTGTCAAAGTTTCAAGATCAGCTCCATCCCAATCTTAAGTCAAATTAAGGCAGTCCTCCCTAAAACCCTTTACTACAACTCAACAGCAGCCCCCAAAAGAAAACCTCAATTAAAAAGGAGGCAGAGGATTTAAATAAATATTTCTCCAAAGAAAATATACAAGTGGCCAATGAGCATGGGAAAAGATGTTCAACATCACTCATCATTAGGGAAATTCAAATCAAAACCACCATGAGATACCACCTCTCACCCATTAAGATGGCTACTCTCAAAAATGAACAAGTCAGCCAGGCGTGGTGGCTCACGCCTGTAATCCCAGCACTTTGGAAGGCTGAGACAGGAGAATCATGAGTTCAAAGCCAGTCTCAGCAACAGCGAGGCGCTAAGCAACTCAGTGAGACCCTGTCTCTACATAAAACGCAAAATAGTGCCCCTGAGTTCAATCCCCAGTACTAAAAAAAATGAACAAGTCAGTGAATAATAAGTGTTGAGGAACATGAGGAGAAATTGGAACCCTTGTCGACTATTGCTGGAAGTGTAAAAAGGTGCAGCTGCTATTGAAAATAGCATGGAATTCCTCAAAAAAATTAAAAATAGAATTACCACATGACTCAGCAATCTCGAAACTGGGTATACATCCCAAAGAACTGAAAGCAGGACTTCAAGGAGATCTTTCTACCTCTTGTTCACAACAGTCAAAAAGTATAAGCAACCCAAGTCCCCATCAACACTTGAATGGATAAACAAAATGCTGTCTACACATGCAATGGAACATTATTCAGTCTTGAAAAGGAAGAACATTCTGACATACTGCAACATGGATGAGCCTGAAGACATTATGCTGAGTAAATCAAGCTACTCACAAGAAGACAGTTTGTGATCCACTCAGATAAAGTACTTGGTCAACTTCTAGAGACAGAAGGTAGAATGGTGGTGGAGGTTTAATGGGGAAAGACTTTCAGTTTGGGAAAATGAAAAGGTTCTGGAGGTGGATGGCTGTCACGGTGGCACTATGCAGCAATCTAAGTGCATTTAATGTCACTAAATTGTTCGCTTGAAAATAACTAAGATAGTAAAACTTTGTCATATGTATTTTATAGTAATAAATAAAATAAAATGAACCCTCAACTGACTCTTTTGCCTGCAGAACCAGGGTCAGACTCCTCAACTTCTAAGATGTTCTACGTGAACATCTGCAGGATTTGCCCCCAGGAAGGCCCCCTCCCCTGAGAACTGCATCAGTCGAAAAGCAGAGGACTATGGTAAGAGGAACCAACTTTCCACTTTGCGTGGTTGGTCCAGCCACCTACTCAAAATTGTCCAATCAGAACCGTCCTCCAGAAGGCTTTTAACTACAGTGAAGAGAATCAGGCTCTCTTGGGTGATGGAAATGTAAGAAGTGAATTCAGGCAAAGTGGGCAGATTTGATGCCTACTGGTGGAGGAAACTAGATAAGCAGAAACAAGAGGTGGTGGCTCTTCCCCTGTCCTCCTCATGATTGCAGTGTGAATGTCTTCCTTGTGTTCTAGCCACTAGCACCAAAGATTACTTCCCAGAACTGACCATCCAAAGGGCTCCCAATCTCCAGACATAAACAATTTAGTAACACTAATGAACCATGCAATTCCTCACCGCCAAGCTGTTCCCTCTCTTATGAATGCCTTCTCTCCTGCATGATCCAGTGAAAATGTACTCAGCTGGTAAGATAAAGTTCAAGCTCCACCAACCAGGAAGGCTTTGTGACCCACAGCCCCAAACACTCACAGAAGTGGCTCATCCTTGTACACCTATGGCTGTAGCACCTACCATCACACCTGTTTCCACATCTGTCTCCCCACTGAACTGGAAGAACCCCCAAAGTAGAGGTTCATCTTTGTGTCCTCACCACTCAGGATAGGGTGTGGCACTTACTAGGTATTCAATAAATGTATACTGGATGAATACATAGATTCAAAGCAAATAGGCTCAAAGATATGGAACCCCAGGTTAGCCCCCTACAAACTCTGCATACCCTCATCTGATTCTGTATCAGTCAGCTTTTTGTTGCTGTGACCAAAATACCTGACAAGAACAGTTAGAGGGAGTAAAGTTTATTTTGGCTCATGGTTTCAGAGGTTCAGTCCATAGTCCGCTTACTCCGTTGTTTTGGGCCCAAAGGTGAGGCAGAGCATCACAGTGGAAGGGCATGTCAGAGGACCTGCTTCATCGTGGCAGCCAGGGAGCAGAGAGAGCAAGAGGATGGGGCTCAGGGATGACACACCCTTCCAGAGCATGCCCCCAGTGACCCACTCCCCCACACACTCCACCTACTTCCTGTTACCACCCAGTTAGTCCATTCAAACTAGGATGTACTGATTGGTTTACGGCTCTCATAATCTGATCATTTCACTTCTGACTATTACTGTATTACCACAGGAGCTTTGTAGGAACACCTCATATCCAAACCACAACAGAGCTCACCTCCAGACCTCCCCAAATCCTAAAACCCATCAACTAAGCCCTTGGAACTCTTGGTCAGTAGGCAATTCATACCTGGATACATCATGATGAAACATCAGAAAACCAAAGACAGAGGAAAATCACAGAAGCAGCTGGAGAGAAAAGATATATGTCTTAGACTGAGAGTTGACGTCTCAGCATCATACGCACAGAAAAACAAGAGACAATGGAATGATGCCTTCAAAGAGCAAAAAGAATATTTCTACTCTAGAATTCCAGATGGAGGGGGAAAATATCTTCTAAGAATGGAGACGAAATAAAGATTTTTTTTTCAGGCAAACAAAAAGAGAGTTCATTTAGAAAATGCGAAAGGAGATATTTTAGGCAAAAGGAATGTAATCCCAGATGGAGAGACCTATACAAAACAAGAGTAGTGTCTATGGAGTTAAAAAAAATCAGAATTGAAACATAAGACAATGGGAAAAGTGCTGATTGACTGTAGACTTTGGTAAATTAAGTATACAGATTTTAATTTTGAGGGAAGTTAAAGAGAGACAGGACAACTTATGGGATAAATTGCATAATAAAATACTATATAGTTACACCCAAGGCAGTAAGAAAAAAAGAAACAGAACAGGTGGCAAATAGCACATAATAAAATTGTATTTCTAAAACACAAATACATCTGTAAGTATATGAAATATAAGAGAATTAAAAGCTTTAGTTGAATGGCAAATGACAGTGAACAGGAGTTTTTTAAAATCCAACTATATGTTGTTTAAAAAGTCAATTTTAAAAATATACATACAATGAAAAATTGAGAGCAAAAGGAATAAGAGTTGTGCACTATATGAACATTAATCAAAAAAAAACTAGTGTGACTACACCAAAATATTAGGAAAATAGGCCTAACATGCACAAGGTCCTGAGTTCAACCTTTAGCTGATAAAAAGAAAAAACTCAGAAAAATAAATTCTAAAGTAAATATATATGCATATATATGATTATTATGTGACAATAGAAGGTTTGATTTATGAAGGAGAGACAACAATTTTAAATTTGTATGCACTTAATAACATAGCTTTGGGCTGGGATTGTAGCTCAGCGGTAGAGCGCTTGCCTCACATGTGTGAGGCCCTGGGTTCGATCCTCAGCACCACATACAAGGCAATAAAATAAAGACATTGTGTCCATCTACAATTTAAAAATATTTAAAAAAATAATAATAATAACATAGCTTCAAAATACATAAAGCCTAGCCAGGCACAGTGGGGCATGCCTGTAATCCCAGTGGCTCAGGAAGCTGGGCAGGTAGATGGAAAGTTTGAAGCCAGCCTCAGCAACTTAGCAAGGCCTAAGGAACTTTGTGAGACTCTATCTCAAAATAAAAAATGAAAAAAAGGGCTGGGGATGTGGCTCAGTGGTAAAGCATCTCTGGGTGAAATTGAAATCTCTGGTACCAAAAAAAAAAAAAACATAAAGCCTAAAATGTATGTTTACGAAAAGAGACAAACAAATCCAAAATCATAGTGATTGATTTTCACAAAAGCGTCTCAGTATATATAGGACAATCAAAAACAGTCACAATTCACTGAAGAAATAAACAATTAGTACAGTATTTTATCATATTCAATCTATTGGACACAGAATTTTGCACTCAACAAGAGCAGATTATAATTCAAGTATAGGTGAACATTTACAAAAAGACCATGCCTAGTTGAAACAATATTAAACATTATTTCTGGCAACAATAATTAAAATGGTAATTGATAGTAAAAGGATAATTAGAAAATCTTCATACATTTGAAAATGAACACTTTTCTAAACAATCCAGTGGACAAAAAGAAAACGACAATTGGAAATTAGAAAATATTTAGAACAACATAATAACCAAAATATCATATTACATGTCAAAACTTGTGCTTCCCTCTAAGTAGTTCAGCTGCTCTGAGACCACCACCCTTGTAGTTTTGAAGGAAAAAAGGCAGAAAACTAATGAGAAACTGTTCATTTCAGATATTAGAGGGGAAAAACAACAAAAAGTAGACTAAAGAAAATAGCACAGTATAAATTAATAAAATACAAAATAAACCTATAATTCTTACAAACAAAATATAATAAATGTATATAATAAACATGTATAGCTTGTAATACATACACTAAAATATAAATAAACTTATCAATGGAAGGATTGTAACAAAAGGGCAAAAGTTGTTTATTTGAAATGACAAAGTTGAAAACCTCTGGCAATTCTGGTCACAATGGGAGAGAGAGGGAGTAGAAAAGACAGAGGGAAAGAGAGATCCAAAATAACCAAGAAAACAGAAGTTAAATAAGAATCCTACAGGGGCTGGGGTTATGGCGCAGTGGTAGCGTGCTCGCCTAGCACGCGGGAGGCACTGGGTTCGATCCTCAGCACCACATAAAAATAAAATAAAGATATTAAAAAAAAAAAGACATGTATTGTAAAAAAAAAAAAAAAAGAATCCTACAGACATTATAAATAATGAGAAAACATGAATATACACTTGAAAGCTCAACTGAAATTAAATTTAAAAATTAAATAAATTTCTTTTCAAAGTATAATTTATCAAAACATACTAGAAGAAATGGAAAATCTTGTAATTATTAAAGAAATGTAAGTCCTCCAGACCCAGGGGGCTTCATTGATGGATTCCACCTAACACTTAAGGAAGAAATAATTACTTAAAACTTTCAGAGAATAGATAAAGAGGAAACACTTCCCAACCTGTGTCTGAAGGCAGCATAATAATACCAAAACTTGATGAAACACTAAAGAAATAAAAATTATAAGCCAATCACCTCTGGGAAAGTAAGTACAAAATTTCTAAACCAGACATTAGCCAACCAAGTGAAACAAATATAAATAAAATATTAAGACATTTAAGTACATATTGTATAATATACAATTCGTTATGACAAAGTTTATCTATTCTAGTAAAGAAAGTTGGTTTAACGTTAATCATTCATGATATTTCCATATTGTAATGGATGGAAGGAAGAAAAGTTATAGCATTTATAGTAGCATCAAAAATACAAAAACTTGTGAATTATTTGGAAGATAAATCTGTAGGGAAAAAAAACATAAAATTTTACTGAGAAGTATTAAAGAATACCTAGATGGATAGAGAGAAAGACTATGAATAAATATGGGAAGAGTAAATATGGTGCAGACATCAGTCACAATAAAAATCTCAACATATATTTTTGAACAGTTTGTCAAGTAATTCTAAAACTTGTAGAGAGCTGGATGTGGTGTGACAGGCCTATAATCTCAGCTATTCAAGGCAGGAGGACTGCAAGTTCAAGCCTAGCCTCAGCAACTTAGTGAGATTCTCACTCAAAATAAAATAAAAAGGGCTGGGAATGTAGCTCAGTGGTAGAGCACCCCTGGGTTCAATCCTCAGTACTGAAGAAGAAAGAAAAAAAATTGTGGAGAAGCATAAATGACCAAGATAGCCAAGATGCTTTTAAGGAAGAACAATATAGACTTATTCTACCAGATATTAAGAACTATTATTAAAATGCAAAAGAAATTCAAACAGTGTAATATTGACCCAATGCTGGAAAAATACAATGAAATAGAATGGAGTGTCCAGAAAGGACACAGACATTTACCATCTAGAAGAAATGGCACTGCAGAGCAGGGGGAAAATTACATTTTTCTTAACAAATGGCATTTAGATATCCCTATGGGGAAAAATTAAATAGGATCCTTACTTCACACTCTACACCAAATTCCAGGTGGATTAAAGACCTAACTAGGAAAGACAAAGTTAGAAAGCTTTGGAAGATTAGAAAGTTAGGAAGCTTTCAAAAGTGTATTTCCATGACCTTGATGGAGAGGAAAACTTCTTTAATAAGATCCAAGAAGCATTAACCACAAAAGGGAAAAAGCCAGCTGGGCGCGGTGGCGCAAGCCTGTAATTCCAGCACTTAGGGAGGCTGAGACAAGAGAATCGCCAGTTCAAAGCCAACCTCAGGACCCATGAGGTGCTGAGCAACTCAGTGAGACCCTGTCTCTACATAAAACACAAAATAGGGCTGGAGATGTGGCTCAGTGGTTGAGTACCCCTGAGTTCAATCCCCAGTACCAAAAAAAAAAAAAAAAAGGGAAAAAGCCATAAAAACCAAACCTAGGATGGGATATTTCCAAAATATGCAGCTGACTATAGATTAATAGAGTACAAAGTACTCCTACAAATCAATACAAAAATCTATAAAACCATAGAAGTCAAAAGATGACCAAAAAAATTATTTGCTCTCTTCTCATTGAAAGATGAAAACTAATTCCCCTTCCCTTGGATCTGGGCTGGCCTAGTGACTTGCTTGACCACAATAACACATCTGGGACAATCAAGACCAGATCAGCAGAAGCCCTACAGCTTCCACTCAGGTTTCCTGTGAGGTATGCTCTAGGAAGGAAACCAGCTTCTCTAAGATCACCATGCTATGAGAAAGTCATTCTCCATTAATCCCAATGTGTGATTTGTTCTTGCAATGGAATACTATGCAGTCATGAAAAGGAATGTGCTAAAACTACAGAAAGCATGAATGATGTTCACAAACACAATGTTGAACAAAAGAAGACAAAAGCAAAGAAAAAAATTCTATACAGTAGGGGTCTTTTCAAATGAATTTAAATACTAGCCCAAACAGTTTAGAAATGCAATAGTTTGGGATAGTAAAACTATTTTTTAAAAATATTATCAGTGAGCTGGGGTTGTGACTCAGTGGTAGAGCACTTGCCTAGTATGTGTGAGGCACTGGGTTCGATCCTCAGCACCACATATAAATAAATAAAATAAAGATCCATCAACAACTAATAAAAATATTTTTTAAAAATATTATCAGTGAAGCCAGATCGGTTCCATCTAAAATAGAAAAAAAGGATTAGGATTGGATAGGAGTACTGAGAAGATTAGGGAATGTTAACAATGTCCTTTCTTTTTCTTTCTTTTTATTTAAACCTGAGGTGACAGGTTATATAGTTACCTACTTTATTTGTTCATAAAATGGCATATTTGTGTGTGTGTATATATATATATACACACACACACACCAAATATGCATATTTGGTATATATATACACCAAAATAGATATATATCATATATACCATATATATATATATACACACACACACACACACACCAAATATGCGTATTTGATATTAATGCACTTTTTGGTAAATATTTTACAGTTCACAAGTTTAAGAGGGGAAAAAAAACTGGCTCCTGGCTACATCTGTGTGCACATGAGCTGCCATCTCTCTCCTGCTGCAGGGTAACTGTGCACATGCTCCCAGAAACTCAAGCTCTCCTCCACCCAACACCTAGTTCCATCAGCTCTCCATAATTAACAAGTTCATCTCTCTACTGGATCTGGAATCCCATCTCCCTTCAGATTCTCATTCATATTCATTCTCTCGCTCTCTCGCGCTCTCTCTCGCTCTCGCTCTCTCCCTCCCTCCCTCCACCCCTCCACCAAGGATTCCTTTCCTTTTTATCTATTTTTTAAATTATGACACGGGCTCTCGCTAAATTGCTGACTCTGGCTTTGAATTTACAACCCTCCTGCCTCAGTCTGGCGAGTCACTGGGATTGTTACAGGCATGCACCATGCTCGCGGTTTCCCATTCGGTATTGACCCCACTCCAATCAAGCTTCACCGCACCACTAACATTCACCCAAAGTGCTCCGCCAAAGTCACTAAAAACCTCCAATTTGCTAAATCTCGTAGTCCCCTCTCAGTCCTCCTCTTGTCTTTCCAACTGCATTTGGTGCAGCTGACCATGCTTTCCTCTTAGCTTGACTTCAGGGAGCCCCTCCCACTCTCCCAGCCTCTGCCCAGTCCCTTCCGCTCTTTCCGCCCCTTCCACACACGCACCCTGGAGGACGTTTGAGTTCCTGCACTTGATACCTTCTTCATGACCCTCCACTCTTGATTTCCAGTTTTACCTTCCATGAATTCCTTGTTTATCCAATCAGCTTCTAACCAGCGTTCCCACTTAGAGGTACAATACTCATCTTTAACCTCGCAGGTCTAAAAGGGAGCTTCTCCTCTCCCCACCCCAAACCTGCTTCTCCTGCAGCCACACCCAGCTCAGGGGCTTAGGTCAAAAGCCTGTGAGATATCCTTGTCCCTCAAACCCACACCCAAACCAACAGCAAATCCATCCCCTCTAGCTACCACACAGACCAGGAATCCAGCTCCTTCTCACCCCTCCACCACCATTGCGGTCTCTCCTCCCTCGTTGCAATAGTCCCTAACTGGGCTTGGAGTTCCGCCTTGCACTTTGCAGTCTTCTCAACAATGACACCCTGTGAAACTCACACGGTGCGTCACAGCCTAGCTCCTCTTCTAAGAACCTCCAGTTTCCCACCTCACGCAGGGAAAAAGCCCACGTCCTCACAAGGTTTTCTACTCTGCCCTCACCGCCCACCAACTTCTTCCCTCTTCTGTCTCCAGCTCCCTGATCTGTTTATTTGTACCCCCTTGACAACTTTGCGCATGCCTTTTGCAATTCCGGGAAGGCTCACTCCCAGATACCTGCATTTTCATGTTGTTGTTTTGTTGTTGTTGTTTTTATTGTGGCTTTGAGAGTTGAACTCAGGGGTGATGTACCACTGGGCTACACCCCAGCCCTTTTTAATTTTTATTTTGAGACAGGACCTCCCTAAATCTCTGAAGTTGGCGTCAATCTTGTGATCCTCCTGCCTCAGCCTCCTGAGTCGCTGGGATTTACAGGCGTCCACCAACGCTCCTGGCTTCACATTTTTATTCACAAGCCCATCTCAGGGAAACCTTCTCAGACCACTCAACTTAAAATTACTTATAACCCTTCTTTCCCATGAACTCTATCTCAATCCCTGAGTTGTTTTCTTCTAACTGGCTACCTAACATTCTATGCTTCTCCCCCCCCCCCATGCCTAGTGACTGGAATAGTGCTTTTCACGTAGGGGGAGACCAAGTTGATAAAAGGGATAAAAGTGACTTGCACACGTAGCACAGTAAAGCGGAGGAGGTAAGATTTGCACCCAGGAGTCTGCCCACGGATCCAGCAGAGACCCATCAGGTTACCACAAGGAAACCGAAAGGGGCGGGGCCGAGGTGGGCGCGGCCCCTCTCGGGAAGCCCTGCCCCCAGCTGCAGGCTTGCGTTCTCGGGGTTTTGGGCCTTGGGATTCTCTGATTTCCCGGGGAATGCCAACCGTGTAACGCGAAACGCAGGGCGTGGAGGGAGCTGGAGAGACTGCACTTGCGGGGCGGGGTGCGGTTTGGACGGCGCCCCGCCCGCTAGGCCTGCTGGAGGGATGAGAGGGCCGGAACTACTACCGCTAGGCGGAGACAGAGCCCACGGCGTGCACCTGCGTGCTGGAGGTGGGCTGAGCTTGGAGGCTCCACGCCAGAGGTTGCCCCATTCCTGGGCTAGTTCCCTGTTTGGTCTGAAAGCCACCTTGGCCGAGCGAAAAGGACCGACTGTGGCAGCCACCTGGAACCGCGGCGTCCAGGAGGATCCGCAGGCCCGGGTCGGAAGGACCTCAGACATTTAAGCTAAAAACTGAAGGATGAGTCATTATCCAAGCAAAGAGTTCCTGCACTTTAAGATACATTCTCCAACAAACAGTGAACAGATGTCTCGGCCTGAAGCCTTCGAAGGCTGGACCGTGGCGGGGGTGGCGGGGGTGGTGGGGCGATTCTTTGGAAAGTCAGGTTGGCTGCACTTGGAAGGACTATGAGGGCTGCTGGGAAGAGCAGGTTCTTGAGGCCTGGCTGAGGATGTGGGCTTTTCCCCAAAGTGCCGCTGATATTTTTGTTTGTCAGCAGAGCAACAGAATCACATTGTCTTTTAAACATTTGCTGCTTTTTTTTTTCTTTTTTCTTTTTTTGGTACTGGGGATTGAACTCAGGGGTACTCGACCACTGAGCCACATCCCCAGCCCTATTTTGTGTTTTATGTAGAGACAGGGTCTCACTGAGTTGCTTAGTGCCGTTGCTGAGGCTGGCTTTGAACTCGAGATTCTCCTCTCAGCCTCCCAAAGTGCTAGGATTACAGGCTTGCGCCACCGCGCCCAGCTTAAACATGTGCTTCTTGAATGGCATGGGGCGAGATATGCAAGCAAAGAGCATAAATCAGGTACTACCCAGAGATGCCTTGGATTAGGGAGCGATGAGAAAGACTGTAGAGGGTTCGGTATGTTTTGGAGTTAGAATCGCCAGACGTGGGGATGGGTTCACTGTACGTGGGAATGGGAACGAAACAGACTCCCTGGGTTCTGGCTCGCCCGGAGAGAGGAGCCGCTGCGGTAGGAAAGGGAAGAGGGTAGTTCCTGAAGATAACTTGAGGCCATTAAACCTTAGAAACATGTAAGCTTGTATACAACCTGATCTGATTTCATAGTAGAGTCATTGAGGGAAACTGTTCCCCAGGGAATTTCCAGTGAAGTACAGATCTTGTAATCCCAGGGCCACAGGAGGCTGAGGCAGGAGGCTAGTGAATTCTGGATGAAGCCAGCTTAAGCAACTTTAGGAGACTTTCAGCACCCTAGCAAGACACTGTCTCAAATTTTTTAAAAGAAAATAAAAATAAGAATGCTATGTGCCTGGTGAAGTTGGACTCTATATGCTGGGGCTGGACCTGGCCAAAATGTTCCAGCCAGCCTCAGTCCTGGGGAGAGGTATTTAAGGACAGAAATATAAAAACCTCAGCAAATGAGATTGTCAAGTGTACCTAGCACTGGCAGTCCATGTCTGCCTAACTATCCCTGGGCCACTGTGTACTCACCCACGGGAACCAACCCTGCCCTCTTGCTGTCCCCAAAGTCTCCACTGTCCAGCTAGAGTTTGTAATCTCCCAGCACCACCCCCTGTTACCTACATGGTCATGGACATATTTCTGTGCCTCAGTTTCCTCATATGTAAAATGGGAATAAAATGTTTATGCCATGTGATTGTGGTGAAGATGCACTTACCACAATAAAAAGTATTTATTATTGATTAGGAAGAACCACAAGCTTGTGGAGCTGCAGGTCCCTTGGGCCAACTGCAACCACAGATTCTTTAACAAACTCTGGATTTTTAAGTAACTTTTTTCCCTCTCTTCTCCGCCAGGTAGAGCTATCACACTGGCAGCTAGGGCTCAGCAAAGGGGACAGGCTGGGAGGGGAACTTAGCATTCACCTGGGAACCAGGTGCACTAAAATCACCTGAAGTGTGGCCAAAATATCAGTGGCCCTACCATTCCCTTGGGGCGGGACTCGAGGACCTGGGCATCAACATTTTATAGAGCTTCCCTGGTGATTCCAGTATGCTGGTAGGGAGGTCAAGCAGAGAAGGAAGGGCAAAGCCTGGAGGTGGGCAGAAGATGGAGGGCGCAATTTTAAAGGCCAGGCTGAAGAAGAGGAGCGGGAGCAGAGACTGAGGCCAAGCAACCCTGAGGAAGGAACAAATCAAGGAGCAAATCAGATGGAGGACACACCATGAACGGTCGCGCAGATAAGGGAAGAGGCAGGGTGCGCTGGTTTCGCGCGGCCGCGGGGTCCCTGGTAACCTCTGCAGACCCGACACTAGGTGGAGTAAATCGCCAAACCCGTATTGTAGAGGGACAGAGCGACACTGGAACTAGAGAGTGACATGTGCCAACAAATCCTGTTAGGAGTTTGCAGGTGTAAACCTGGGAAGAGAGGCGACAGGGAATTGAGAGGCGGAGTCCAGGGAAGTTTGGTTCATTTTATTTGGGGGGTGTGGGGCCTCGTGGAAGTGTTGGGAAGTTGGGGGAAGCCTCCCGGAGAAGGGGAGGAGAGAAAGAGAGGCCAGGGGAGGAGGTCCTAAACCTCGTGGGGACACCAGAGAGTGAGCAAAGAGGGCGGTGCCACACAACATGAAAATGGGGGGGCTCCACGGTGGCCTCACGTCCTCTTAAGACCAGAGTGGAGATTTCTAGTCCCAGGCGTTTAAAAGAGGGAACGTCTGGAGGAAAGAAATGCTCCGGAATGACACAGGCGCCTACGTACTCCAGTTTGCTGGCAGGGGATGTGGGGGTGGGGGTGGGGGGACTCTAGCCGCACTTTCAGAAGGCTGCGAAGAGGACTGAGCCCAGGCTAGACTCGTGTCTATTAAGGCAGCGGGGTGAAATGCTCAGAAAAGAATGGGACTGAAGGAATTAAAGACCCAGAGCCTGTGAGGTGTCCTGGAAAGGAACAGCAGGGAGTTGGGGAGGGGGGTGAAGCAAGGAGAGAGCTGCAAGGGGCAGGCTGGGGGACCAGAAGGGAAGCCTGCCCGCGATGAAGCCTCACTCCTGAGACTGGATTTGGGCACTGGAGCCCACCTGCCTTCATACTTGGCCAGTTGTCCCAATGCCTCTCCCTACCAGACCCAGCCAGGTACCTCTTTCTCTTGGACATCTTCCATGCACTCCCAGAAGAGCTTAGATTCTCCTCCCAGTCTGTCCTCCATAACCTGAGCACACCTAGATAGAGCCCTCTGAAATCTTCCTACTGAATGACCCCAGGTGTCTGCCTGGAACCCAGGTCTGACTTGGCACAATTTGGGCAGGAATGGACAGATGAACAAAATGAATAAGTATATGATGCTTAAAAATAATATTTGGGTGTCCCAGAGAGTCTATTAAACAGAATGGGTAAAAGCAACAAGAATTTTAGAGTCAAATGAAATGGGAAGAGAGTCCTGATCCCTGTCCGCCTCTGAACGGGGACCCACAGTCACCCTGCCTGAGTGGATTGAAGCTACAGGAAAGTGTACATGTGATATATGGTCAGTGAACACAGCTCCATTGAAGAACGGGTTGCAGGGCCAGGAATGTGTACCGTTGGGATGGGGGCAAAGGGATACAAGCTTTTCTTTTAAAAATGTTTGTTTTGGTATTGCATTCTAACAGTAGGATGCACCATGACATTGCACATGTATTCACAGCACTGCCTGGGATGTAATAAGGATGTGCAAGGGGGGAGCAAAGGGAAGGCCCCGGTGGGGGTTGCTGTAGCCAGGTAGGAAGGGTGTCACCATGTCATGGTGGACAAAAAGCAAGAGGAGCAAGGAAAATACCTGCTGGGCAAGAGCTGGAGGCCCTCAACATCACCTTTGAGGCTTCCCCCAATGCTGGTAGGGTAGAAGATTTCCAAATAGGGATGAAACATTAAATAACACTGAACTGCAAAAGGATAAGGCTATCTCCCACTTATTTCTTTTTCAGCTCTTCCAATTACTTCAAGGGGAATAAAGGATCCAGGTAGTTGACATGTGTTAATTACAAAATTATTAAACATGCAGAGAAGCAAAAATGTAAGACACACCCTTTTCCCATTGTGCACAAATAAACCAGGACATTCTTATACTGCGGAGGGAGCTCTTCTCTATGAAACAGACACAAGTCATTAGACAGCTGAAGCCCAAGCCCATTCTTCCCCCTTCCCTGCCTCCTGCCGCCCTGCTGTTGATGTGCAGTCCACTGTTAAGGTCTAATTGACTTTCCTACACTTTGATACCTGTATATTACAGTTTCCATGGGCTTTTCACTTTACACAAATTGTTAGCATAGGGTGCATATCATGTTGCAACTTGCTTTTGCTTGCATCATGTATTTGATGTTTAGATGCCTTGGCAGATGGAGTTCTTACTCCCTGGTTTTGTATTTTAGAGTATTTGATCATACAGCAATTTCACAGTTCACTCACCCATTGGCCTGCCCAGACAGAGTTGCAGGGTTCCCACTTTTCTAGAATGATCAACAGCAACACACTGAAGGTCTGGATACTTGCACCCTTTGGACTTTGGGAAAGGCCTTCTCTAGAATGGACACTTAACAATGTCTCCATCACAAGGTATGTAAAGTTCTAAGTAGGATTACCAAATTGCTTCCCCCATAGTGAGCTGGTTCCTGTTCCTACCAGCAGAGTATACAATTCCCTGTTTCCACCAGTCTCACCTGCTTGGTGCATTATCAGACCTTTTGAATCTTGCAAATCTTAGGGGTGTATAAAAGTAAATATATCATTTTTTAAAATGAGCCTTTCCTTATCATTAGGAGTTTGAGATTCTTCATGCCCAGTCATGTTCTCTTGCAAATTGCTCACTCTTGTCCTTCACATATTTTTAATGGTGTTGTTTATCTTTTTTCAATTTTGTAGGACTTTGTTACAAATCTATATACTAATAATCAATTATATACATTGGAAATAACCTCTTCTACCCTGTATCTTGCCATTGCCTTTTTTTATTTTTGGTTTTTAAATCAAATTAAAAATTTTTATGCTTCTTTTACCAGTTTTGCTTTTTACATCTTGTTCTTCCCCACCACCAGTATCATAATGCAGTTTCCTACATTTTCTTATTACATATTTTTTGAATTTTCTTTCTACCTGGAAATTAATCTTTAATCCACAAGAAATATTCCCAGCCGGGCACGGTGGCTCAAGCCTGTAATCCCAGCACTTTGGGAGGCTGAGACAGGAGAATCGCAAGTTCAAAGCCAGCCTCAGCAACGGCGAGGCGCTAAGCAACTCAGTGAGACCCTGTCTCTACATAAAACACAAAATAGGGCTGGGGATGTGGCTCAGTGGTCATGTGCCCCTGAGTTCAATCTCCAGTACAAAAAAAAAGAAAAGAAATCTTCCCTGAAGCCACTATTTTATCTGCGTGCCATAGGTTTTCCTTTGTAGGGTTTTTTAAATGTTTTCTTTCTTTTTTTTTTTTTTCTTGGTACCCGGGATGGAACCCAGGGGCACTTGACCACTGAGCCACATCTCCAGCCCTTTTTACTTTAAAAGGATCTCACTAAGTTGCTTAGGGACACACTAAATTTCTGAGACTGGCTTTAAATGTGTGATCCTCCTGCCTCAGGCTTCCGAATCTCTGGAATTATAGGCATGCACCACCATGCCCAGCTAATTTTAAATGTTTTCTAATATCCATTATGACTTTTTTCAACCCTTATATTATTTTTAAATGTTTTTAATTTCCCAGTGGATAGGAATTTTCACTGTTTTTAATTTTTAGCTTTTATTAGCAGTTATATAATGTTTGTGATTTCAGCTACTTGGGATTTTTTTTTTTAATGTTTATTTTTTAGTTGTAGGTGACAGAATATCTTTATTTTATTTTTATGTGGTGCGGAGGATCGAACCCAGTGCCTTATGCGTGCTAGGCAAGCACGCTACCACTGCGCCAAAATCCCAGCCCCAGCTACTTGGGATTTGTTGACACTTTGTTGCCTAGTATATGATGATTTTTGTGTTTTATATGGGTTATGTATTATATTTCTATTTTGTACTGATTATCCTTAAGCTTTTAATATGCTCACTTAGTGAAACCTAAAATTAATCAATATTTCTTCCTCCCACACAATACAAAGGCTTGAAAAAGCTTTAATTTCCATCAGCCCTTACTCCCTTTACCTGTTCTCTTTGTCTAGCATTTTCAATTCCACTTCATTTTTATGCCTTCCAAATTAGTCATTGTCATTTTTATTACTCCTTTTATTGTTACTGTACACAATGATTGTTTGGACTTGGCCACGTATTGGCCCATTTTCCCTGTGTTCCTTATACTGTATTCCTCCCTTCTAGATTTAATTGACTCCTTCCTTAAACATATCCTTTTATGCTCTCAGGTAGAATCTGTAAGTGGCAAATTCTCTTAGTCATTTCTTACCTGAAAATGTTTTGCCCTTACTTCCAAATGATGAATTAGACTAAAACAAATGTGAACCATTTCTGTGCTTATCCCTTGGCACTCTGAAGATACTATTCCTGGTTTTCTGCCCTTAGTTGTTCTACTGTAGTCTCGTTTGATTTCATTTTTCTTTTGTATATTCTGCCTTCCCTCCCCTATTGTGATTTAAGTATTTTTTAAAATATTTTTTAATTGTAGATGAACACAGTATCTTTATTTTATTTCTTTTTATGTGATGCTGAGGATTGAACCCAGGGCCTCACGCTTGCGAGGCGAGCACTCTATCACTAAGCTACAATCCCAGCCCCGTGATTTAAGTTTTTATTTGTCTTTCATATTCTAAAACTTCATTACTATATGTCAATGATGTGGTTTGGATAGGATTTGCATGTGTTCCCCACAAAAGTTCATGTGATAGAAGATTGGTCCCCAGTGTGGTGTTGAGGTGGTGGAACCTTTAAGAAGTGGGGCCTAGTGGGAGATGTTAGAGTCAGGGAGGCACTGCCCTCAGAAGGGATTAATGCTGGTCTCAAGGAGTGAGTTAGTTCTCTAGAAAGTTGTTACAAAGCAAATTTCTACTTGAGCTCTCCCTCTTGCTTCCTGTTACCTCTTTCTCATATGCTACCACCACTGTGTTGCCATCAGCCATAAGCCCTCACCAGAGTGAAGCAGAATCCAGCACCATGCTCTTGAACATCCAGAACTGTGAGTTACATAAATTTCTTTCTTCACATATTACTCAGCATCAGGTATTTTATTATAGTAACACAAACAGACTAAGACTGTCAAGGTTTGAGTTTATTTTTTCCTGCTCAAAACCTGAATCTGGAGATGCATGTCTGTCAATAATTTTAAAAATCTTTGTAGATCCCCTCTTCACAGAGCTGGGGAGGTAGCTTAGTATTATAGTGCTTGTCTAGCATGCATGAAGCCCTGGATTCAACCCTCAATTCCAGAAGGGGTTAAAAAAAAAATCACCTTTGCACCATTCCTTCCAATTTTTCATCCTAAAATTCTGATGCATATTAGACTCTTTTTTACCCAAGCTCTTATTTATTCCCTTTCTTGTTTTCTGTTATGTTCTCTGTCACATCCTATTTCACAAATTCTTTCTTCATGTGTAGTTAATCTATTTAACCCATCAAGTGGAGTTCTCCATTCTAAATGTCATGGTCTTTTCAGTTCCAGTTCTTTTCACCTAATTTTTTTTCTAATTTTCCTGTTCCTTTTTACAATATTATTTAATGGTTTCAATGCAATCTCCTTGGTATTGAGCCAATTAAGAGAAATTTATATTATAGTGTCATCAGATTGTTCTATTTTCTGAAGTTCTCAGATTCTAATCCTCCTGTTTGTGTTACCTCATGATGTTTGTTCTTGGCGAATTACTTCAGGGTAAGTTTTGGTTATAGTAGATCCCTGTTGATTTGGAGTTGAGGTATTTTGGTTTTTGTTTTTGTTTGATTTTTGCTAAAGAAATTTCTTTTTACATGGGGGGCACTGGGCTTTCTGACCACGGGAGCCTAGGAGTTCAGAGCCATCCTGAAGAACATAGTAAGACTCCATCTCTTAAAAAGAAAGCAAGAAGAAAGGAAGAAATTTCTATCCCCAGTTTCTAAGTGTTATTTTCATTTTTAATCAGAAAAGTATATTGAATTTTCTTAAATGCATTTTCAGGCCCTATGGAGATGATCATGACCAAATTCTTCTGCAATATCATTTCCTTCATTTTCCCCCTGGCACAAAGACTTCAATTATCGCCTTAATTAAAATAAAATGGCTCCACTCTCTATCACCCTTCCTCTGTTTTATTTTTTCTCCATAAAAGTTATCACCATCTGACATAATTAAGAACTGTTAAGGGTTTTATTTTTTTTCATTGCTGTATCTTTGGTGGCTAAAATGTTCCCTAACATTTTACTTAGAATGTTTGTGTGGTTTCGATAGGGAGATTGATCTACAGTTTTCTTTTGGGAGGGGTTACGTTCATTGAACCAGTTTTTTTGCAGGACCCTGTGTAGGGAAGGGATTAAGGCCATGTTCCAGGCTGGCAAAATCACTTTAAGACTCAGAGTTTTGTCTATGAGTTATTTTAGTCTTTACCCACTTCCACCTTTCCCCACCCCCAGCCTATGGAGAGGAGCTGGGAAGTGCTGTAGGGCTCCTCCCAAAGCAAAGGCCTTTCTTCTCTTTTCTCTACACAGCAGGACTGCTCCCTATAAATATGACATCTTTCTGTGTATTTCTTTATTGGACTTCAACTCCTCTCCCTTTTGGAACCACACCAGCTCCAGGGAAGCTCCTGTCCGCAGTCTGGATTCTTTTCTCCTACTTTGCAAGAGATTTTGATTTTACACTGAAGAGTGTGCCCTTTGCATCTGCCAGCTCTGCCAGCTCTGTAGTTCTGTTTGCTCTGCCAGCTCTGTAGTTCCTTCCAAGTTTGTCTCCACTTTCTCTTTCTAACTGAATCCTTGCTTCCTTTAGCAGTCTTCCCACCTGCTTTTGTAGTTCAGAATGTTAGCTGATGCCTAATCTAATTGAAGACAGAGTCTGCATTACTATTTCTTGTTCCCTTGTTGGTCTTAGGAAATCTTGAGGAGGGGAGGGAAAGATGATCTTATTCCCTGCAAGCCTGGAAGACTTTAAGTACTCTGTATAAGCCGGCCACCCTCCCTGCATGGGGTATTTTCTGTGGGACTCTTGATACATCTGGGTGACAGCAGTGGATCTCTGCAGTGGTTCTATGTTAGCTTCTGTGAGGTACTGCAGAACCAAAATCAAACTTAACAATACTTATATGAAGTTCTTGGTTGTTTTAGAAAACAAAATATTATCCTGATCCTAGAATCACAGGCCTGGGGTTTATTTTCCCTCAAAGAAGGATTTCCTTCCTTATCCAGAGACCAGACATTAAAGCTTCCTAGTCCACCTTCTGCTAGGGGTACAACCCACCAGGGACCAACCTTTGTGTAGGGGTGTGTGTGTGTGTGTGTGTGTGTGT
>PVHX01010909.1:0-67989 GCA_004024805.1 Geosciurus inauris
TAACTCAGCGGTCGTAATCTGTCATAATCCTCTTGCCCTGCAGTATCAAAAAGTCCAAGAGTATATGGCTCTCTACCAAACATAACTGTGACTGCATAGTTGTCAAAAACAGTTGGTACATATTCGGATGGAAATTTGTTTGTTGTGTAGGATATCAGGAGGCATGTTTTACCAATAGCACCATCGCCCACAACAACACACTTAATTGTCTGCATTGCGGAAATAGTTTTTTATCCACTTTAAATATTTCAAATTTGATGTTAACCTGTAATCCCAGCGATTCAGGAGGCTAAAGTAGGAAGAACTCAAGTTCAAGGCCAGTCTCAGAAACTTAGCAAGGCCCTCGTAACTTTTTCAAGACCCTCAGCTTCTCCACCGGGGTGTTGGCAGCACTGCCCATGTATGAGTTTCTTATAGCTGCTGTAACAACGTACCACAAATTTCATGGTTTAAAACAATAGAAATCTATTATTTTTAGTTCTGGAGGCTAGAAGTCAAAAGTCAAGGTGCTAATAGGGTTAGTTCCTTCTGGAGACACCGAGGAGGGATTCATTTCATGTCTGTCTCCTACATTCTGGTAGCTGTTGGCAATCCCTAGTGTTCTTTGGCCAGTAAATGCAACATCCCAGTTTTTGTCTTCACATTGCCTTCTCCGTTTCCCTTCTCTACATTGAACTTGGGACTTACCTTAGTCAAGGGTAATCTAAACACCCTTAACTTAATTACACCTAAAAATACCCTTTTCCCAAATAAGCTCACAGTCATTACTTTCATATCTTTTTTTGGGAGGGGGGCACTTAGTATCATTCAACACCACAACCTATAAGGGCAAATGTAGTAAACCCAAATAAGAAAGGCAATGACTTTCTCTGTAACCCTTTAAAAGCAGATAAAATAGACTGGAGTTGTGAACTGAGAGTGGAAATATTAGGTGAGAGTCTTAGTTTTGTCTGAAGTGGCTCTAGTATCACAGGGAAGAAGAGACTTTTCTTTGTAAGCCTGATTTCTGCAGCTGTAAATTGGGAGGAGGATTAAATTACTGCCAAGGTAATTCCAGAATTCCAGTTCTGGTGTTCTTTGATTCCACATGAATAGCCTTTTTCTAACTAGTTCTCACATATGCTCATGGGCATGCACACAGGTGGAGTGTTCCCCACCCTCCTGCCCGTCAAGTCAGACATCTCCCAGTCCCAACCATGATTTCCACACTAAGTCTGGAGTATAGACTTCCTCCTGTGGGACTTTTGGAAACTAGCTTCCATTGTGTCATGTTTCACTTGGCTAGGGAAATAGAGTTGGCAGTGCTTAGAAATGCCACACTTTTATATTCTGAGTTTTTTTTCCACAATCGTCTTGGAATCCTGAATTTTGGAACTTTTTCTTTCTTATTTTCCAATTACATACTTCAGTCTCTGGTCTTCAGTGTGTCCACAGAGATTTCTGCCCCAGGAGAAGCCCCCATCTCTGGTGTATGTCCTGATCTTCAGATGATTGGAGAAGAATGTGATGGAGAAGCTTGGAAATCTAATGGCATTGTTTCTTCATGAAACTCCTGATGGTAAATAGTCGAGTCGTGTACTGGAAATTATTCTGCAACCTTTCCTCCAGAAAATCTTTGTGATATCTAATTTTGGTAGATTAGTTGAATCTTATTATTCCATACCTTTACAGGTGAGGGCTGGACAGAGGAAGAGTATTGTCATGGAAACACAGAATTGGACATAATGGAGAAGTTGTATGCATTTTTTCCACGTCTATGCATTTTTCTCAAGTGTTAGTTCTGTGAGAGTACAGAGGCCATGTCAGTGTTGTTCACAACTCTCTCGAGCACCTCGCCTAGGGTGTGGCACATGGTAGGCGCTCATTAAATTTCCGATTATGAATGAAAATGAGTATGAATCAGCTTCTTAGAGGAGTTCAGATCTCTTGCCACATCCTGATTTCTGATTCACTTTTAGTAGCCAGAAACGTTAGCAGGTGGACACTTCAGTTTCTTTGCCAAATAACTAACTGATGAGCTAAAAATAATTAAAGGAATTAAGAGAATTCTGTTCCGTATTAGCTCTGTGCTTCTTCCATATTAGGCATCAAGAAGAAGAATCACCTTTAACTGAACTGTTTTTGTAAACTTAGGTATTTAAGCATTGGTGTTCCTTAAATTTCTGCCTTTGTCTCCCTATTCTCCCTACTGGTTGCCCCCCTCCTCCCACCTCTTGTCTCTCTCCCTCTCTCCCTCCCTCTCTCTCTCTCATGGAGGGTCTGGTCTTTGCCACCAGCTCAGCACCTACAGAAACAACAAGGTCTCAGGCACCACCTAGTGGTGACACTTCATCTCTGCAGTGTCCGTGTCCGGTAGTTTCTAAAGGAGTTCTGAGAGGGACCTGCAGGCACTTGAGACATTTTTGAGATGGCCCACTTCCTGGAGGCCTCTGACAGCCGCCCTGGAAGGTGGGCCACTTGAGAAAGGAGGGCGAGCTCAGGGTGTTCCCAGCTCTGGCCGCTGTCCGCTTCCTCCTGGGTCAGTGGCCCAAGGCCGCTGGGTGTGAGACTGGCTGACCCAGAACCACCCAAAGGAAGTGATGTCATGGCTCCTTCTCAGAGATGCTTTTGACACAGGGGGAGGGAGTGGGAGAGCAGGAATGAGTACCAGGGTGAGACAGACAGCCCTTGTTTCCTGAGGAAAGTTAGGTTTTGAAAGACTCATTTAGCTAAGTTCCTTTGCCTCAAATTTGAACTCTCCATTTGAGTTCTTTTGTAGAATTGTTCCTTGGGACTGATAAATGAGTGATTGTGGAGAACACACACACACAAATGTCAGCAACCAGAACAGTGATCAGAGAACAGGGGCCCAGGGAAGTCAGCACCACTGGGCAGTGGGGTTCAAATGAGAAGGAGTTTGAGTTATAACATTGAATGAGGCTCCTAGGAGGAGGAACTCTGGAACCCTTCCATGGGGTCCCCATCCTTCACAGGTACTCAGGGTGCTGGTCTCCAAGAAGAAGTAGTTTTGGGAGACAGAAATAAGGAACAAACACTACTGAGACTCAGCCTTAGAAATACCTTCCTTCCCGGGGCTGGAGTTGTGGCTCAGTGGCAGAGCACTTGCCTAGCATGTGTGAGGCACTGGATTCGATTCTTAGCACCACATATAAATAAATGAATAAAATAAAGGTCCATCAACAACTAAAATAATATGAAAAAAAAATACTTTCCTTCACATTCCATACTCCTTTCTGCAGGCGCCACAGTACCAATGTGTGACACCATCCTCCCTTTGCTAATTAGACCAGTTTTCACTTTAAAAATGTATCTGATGTACACTGGCTCCTGCTTTTACCCAAGGACAGCTCTGTGTAAGTCCTTTTCATCTGTCTGAAAATTCTTTCTATAAAGTCTTGGGTTTCTCCATTTAAAATAAACAGAACTTTCCCTCAAGCCTGCTATCCATACCCTTCCATTCCCACTCTCCGTGCCAGTGTCTCTGATGAGCAGTTTATTCTGACCACTCTGTCCTGACCCCATTCCCATCTGGCTTGTGTACTAACCATTCTATGGAAACTACCCTTTTGGATTTTGCTCAAGACTTTTAAATCACCAAATCCAAAGACCTCATTAATAATATGTCAGTGTTGATATTTTATACAGACACAGCCCTGATGTTCAAGGATGTAGCTTTATTTTCCTAGACCTGACCTCAGATCATTAACACAACTTCCAATATCTGCTTGGCTGCAGAAAATGTGGTCTTCCTAGTTTAAGATAAATTCAGCCAACTCTGCTTTAAAGCATGCTCTTTTTCATGGGCAGCTAATTGAGAGTTTCTTTCTTCTTCTTCCCTGATAGTCTCTGGGTCTCTGTAGCTTCCAGGCACATGTTTTTGGTGCAGAACTTGTACACCATGCTGATCTGGGGAGGAAAGCAGTGGCCAATCCATCATGGCATTCTTTCCACACCAGCTTCCATGATGGACGGCTCTTCTCACTTGGTCAATGGCCCTGAGCCAGCTTTGGTTCTTGATGTCCAAGTTTCCACCATTATCTCTTTTTCCCACATTCTTATTATCCAGACTCCAACTCCTTCAGGTCTTGTGGCTTGTTTGGGGCCTCTTATGCATTCCTTCTGCTAGCCACAGAAACTTTTCAGATCTTTCACCTCACCAAGGTGCTTGGGGCTCTGTGTGGCCAACAGAGCCACGGCTGCTCTGCTTCTTCATCACCTTGATACAGAGATTCCCTCAGGAGCTTTGGTTCTTCCTGGTACATTCTGAGAGGACAGACACATGTATCCTCTGCTATAGAGTCCCTGGTGATGTATAAACCTGTGACCACGAAAGAAAACATATTTTACATCATGACTGAGTACGTGCATACAGCACAAATTAAACAACAGCTTCATGAAACAGTATTTACCGATACCTTGCAATATACTGAGATATGTTCTAATGTTTTTAAAAAAAAATTTTTTAAGGCAGGGTCTTGCTATGTTTCCCAGGCTGGACTTGAACTTCTGGGCTCAAGTGATCCTCCAAACTCAGCCTCCCAAGTAGCTGGGACTACAGGCTGATGTCACGGTACTCTGATATTTTCTGTTCTGTTATGTCTTGTTTCTTTTAATGTGGTTTTGTTCCAACAAATCAATTTTTATGATCCAAGAGTAGTTCTCAGCCCACAGTTTGAAAAACATTGCCCGAATAGTGGGTGTACTTGGTTCAGGATGGGGGTGCTGGGCTCTATACCAAAAATGAAGAAACCACTACATACTTGTTTTGTTCTTTTTCAAAATGCACAGCTTTGTGAATAAAAGAAAGTCTTGCCTATCAAGCTGTTGTCTCTACTATGGGTTTAAAATAAACCCATTCAGACATTCAACAGATTTTTTTCTCCTCAGCCTTATCTACTCTGTCTGAGAACAATGTGTATGGAATATGATAGGATGATAAAGAGTAATGGGTTTAAAGATACACAAAGAAATAAATCTTCAGTTAATGTTTCCTAACATTAAACATTCTGCGGGTAATAGTAACAACATTAGTTATGAATGAGTACATATTATGGGTCGGGCACATTTCCCATTTATTATTTCAGTTAATCTTCATAACATCCCTATGATATGGTATGAATACTATCCCAATTTCATAAAACGGAAACTAAGGTTGACCTCCCTCTGTTTTCTCCCTCCACATCTAGGAACCATTTCTCATGTCTGTTCCTTCCTTCGATCTTATCTGACCTGCATAAAATGAGGCATGGGGACGAGACTCTCTCTTTCAGCTCTGAAGGAACTGAGCAGGCTTTCAAGGGCACAACTAATCTCTACTCAGCATGAGAAGTGATGGTTCATTGTACACTCCTGAGCTGGACCTGCTTCCACCACTCCTGCTGCCCTCAGTCACTCCCAACCAGGGCTGCCTATGACCTAGAACTCAAGGTCATACACAGTCCACTCCCAATCCAGATAAGATCAGGAGCCCTTCTAAATTCTTAGCAACCCATGGGTCCTTACAGAAAATGACCTTGGCATTGTCCTTCCATCTTTTCTAAAATTCAAGTCTACAAAAGGGAGAAAGATGTCTTGATAACACAGACAAGAGGTAATTACGTGCCATTGAATTTTCCCTTCCAATTTGGTTAGTTCCTTTATTTATTCATCAAATATTTATTTGCTGGAAAAATAATATATTTATTGGGCACTTTTTTGGGTGCTACTGGAGATTTGGTGATGAACAAGACAGGTCAAATTCTTGCCTGTCTGGAGTTACTTTCTGCAGGAGCTGGTTTGGGAGGAAGGCGGACACTAACTGATACTTTTGGACTTATTTTTTTTTAAATATATTTTTTTAGTTGTAGATGGACACAGTATCTTTATTTTTATTTATTTTATGTGGTGCTGAGGATCGAACCCAGTGCCTCACGCATGCGAGGCGAGTGCTCTACCACTGAGCCACAATCCCAGCCCTACTTTTGGACTTATTAAAAAAATCATACCTCCTAGTAAAATGAACTTTTTACATAGCAATATATTATATTCCTTCTCTCCCCACACAACAAAATAAAAAGTTTTGTAGGACAAAACTTGCCCTTACTACATATAAAGAACTAAAAACAAAAGGCTAATATTACTTTATTAAGACTTCAATGCAGTCTAGAAGAAAGTTTCCCCAAATGAGCAATGCCAAAAAAAGAATTAGAAACTGGGCATGGTGGTGCATACCTGTAATCCCAGCACTTTGGGAGGTTGAGACAGGAGAATCATGAGTTCAAAGCCAGCCTCAGCCATGGCGAGGCGCTAAACAACTCAGTGAGACCCTGTCTCTAAATAAAACACAAAATAGGGCTGGGGATGTGGCTCAGTGGTTGAGCACCACTGAGTGTTCTATCCTCACTACAAAAAAAAAAAAAAAAAAAAAAGAATCTGGCAAGATTTTACTGAATGCACAGGGATGCTTGTCTGCTTTTAAGTTTATTGCAGTCCAGACATACAAGGACAATACGGTGTGCATGCGTTCATGAACTTGTTTCATTCTTTCCTTTGCTTTATTCAGTTTTAATGGTTAAAAAATGCTTACCCACACAAATAGGTAATTGTGAATAGTAATAATATGTATCATGGTTTTGGCCCTAAATGTCTGTCAAAGGCTATGTGTTAAAGGCTCAACTGGCAGCTGGTGGTACTACTGGGAGATGGTGGAACTTTTAGGAGGTAGGGCCTCCTGAAAGAAGTAATTGTTATTGTGGACATTACTCTTGAAGGAGTTTTTAGGACCCCTTCCTCTTTGTGTATCTCTTTTTTAGCTTCCCAACTGTCATGAGGTGAGCAGTTTTGCTCTGTAATATGCTCCTGGTCATGATGTTTTGCCTTGTCATGGGCTCAAAGAAACAGGGACTAAAATTTCTAAAACCATGAACCAAAATTAACCTTTTCTCCTTCTAAGATTAACCTTTCCTCTTTAAAATTATTTATCACAGGTATTTTGTCACAGTAGCAGAAAGCCAACTAATACAGTAATAATGCATTCTTTTTATGTAGAAATGGAAATTTTTCCTTAATCTTACTGTAAAATGGTAAAATTTGTAGTCTTGTGATTGTTAGTATGAATTAAGAACTAAGCTGTAATAATTCATTCACCTCTTTTGGGTACAAAATTTAGGTCAATTATTGAGTTAGAGTTTTAAAAAGGACACCATTATTTGATTTAAAAAAATTTCTAATATTTATCATTTCTCTTCTGGAAAATAATGATTATAAGTTTGAAACTGTCAAGTGAAATGTAACAATATCCCTAATTTTATTTCAGTCACACTGAAGGAGACTAATAAAGGAGACCAATAGTGTCTCCTTTGCTATTTTGAAATAATACCATGAACAAATAGGTGAGCTTGGTGATTGCTTTAGGTCTCACTTGCTATAACAAAAAGTCTTTAAGTCCTGGATATGTTTGGCTTGCTGAATTATATATTTTTTTTCTCCCTGACAAAAAATGTACATTTATATTCATTAAAAATATCAATAACCTCCATTAAATATACTAATTTTAAATCCCAAATATCATATTTGAAAATGAGATTGCTTGCTAAATGAGATTGCTTTTCAACTAGAAAAATGTGGCTGTCATTTCTGAGTTTATTCACTCTGCTTAATACTTTTATTATGTTCCCTTAGAACAAACAATGAACATTAGTATGCTGTAGCATGAGGGCATGGTTAGCTCTGACTTGAACAAAACATGTTCATATTTTCAGTATTTATTTATTGTGTTGCTGGGAACTGAACCCCAGCAAGGCAAGCATTCCTCCCCAATCCCTATTTGTGTGTGTGTGTGCATGTGTGTGTGTGGTGTTAGGATTTTTAAAAATAGTTTAATTCAAATAATAATTTCTTCCTTTTCTTTCTTTTTTGCAATGCTGGGGATTGAACCCAGGACCAGTCTATCACTGAGCCACACATCCAGTTCCCAAATAATCTGTTTCATATTTTCTTTAAATAGCAAGCTCATTATTTCATCTACCTAAAAATCCTGAGTTTGTATGACTCAAGGAACACATCTGCCACAAGAACAAGGTTCACTCCGCTCTCACAGTCACAAAATGAAAACAACACTTCAGCTTGCTTGCTGGATCTTTGCGGGCAGGAGAGTCTCTTTCAATACAGCATGTGACTCTACCTCTTCCAAGTAAACTTTCATGATAAAGATGCTCAATGTGTGAAAGAGAACTCATGGTTATTTCCTCAATTGTATCATAGCATTTACCTATTGAATCTAAAGAGGTTTATTTTGGCAGTACTTTCATTTTATGAGAGTCAGAGACTGAGCACCTGATTCAGTTTTACTGTTCTCTGTGTTATTTTTGTTGTGTTGCTATGTGTGTATTGAGGCTAACCTTGGTTTTGCTGAAATAATGGCAGCAAGCTCAGCACCTATTTTGGGTATTCAATGTGTTCTATTTAATAAATTTAACAACCTTCCCCATAAACACTTCCATGAGATATAGTAGAATTATTTATAGAGGTGTCACACAGAATTCATGCTGATGCTGACTCCTAAACACAATTATGATTAGTGACCTTTTACAATATTTTAAGTTTTGTTATGTTTTTGTTTTTATATGCTGGCCCTATCATTCATAATTCCATTATTATTTTTACATTTTAATAGATATTGACTAATAAAACACCTTCAAGTTTAATAACTAAATATAATCCACTGCACATCAGGTTAAATTTTAACACCACCATATACACATACAAACACACATATACATCTTGCCATTTTGCACACACTAGAGGAGATAAACAATGGCAATATCTATGCTATTTTGGGGATGCTCTCAAGCTCTATACTGGATTTCAATCACATGAAAATCATGACTCTAGAGGATTCTGTAGCAGTGCAGATTTGACTAAGAATAGTATTATCCAGAAGAGTTATAAATTTTAATTTATCAGTTGAGTCAGCATTAAAAATCACACATGCCTCCCTATCCCCCACCCCCAGTACTGGGGATTGAACCCAGTGGCACTTTGTCACTGAGCTACATCACCAGCCCTTTTTTAAAATTATTTTTTATTTTGAGATGAGTTTTCCTTAAGTTGCCCAGACTGGCCTTGAACTTGTGATCCTCCTGTCTCCACCTCCCAAGTAGCTGAGATTTCAGGCATGTGCTGCTGCACCAGCCATATGTACTATTTCTATTCGTGTTAAAAGAGTAAGTTTTCAATAACTGTGCAAGCCATCTTTTCTTTTGCAGAACCATATGCAAATAAAACTCTTTAATAGTCTGTAGAACAAAGAAGGAATTGTGCCAGCAATTTTTTAAGATATTTGAGGGGCCAGGCACAGTGGCACATACCTAATCTCAGCAGCTCAGGAGATGGAGGCAAGACTGGGAGTTCTAGGCCAGTCTTGGCAACTTAGCAAGACAAATAAAACGGGCTAGGGACATAGCTCAGTGGTAGAGCACTCCTGGGTTCAATTACCAGTACCAAAAAATAAGTATAACATGCCGTCTTACAAGTGTTCTGCTAGCTTTGAAGATATCATCACAAATACTATATTGGGGTTTGTCACTTTGTTTGATTTTATACACTTGAGAAAAATATTTTAAGCATCTGCTTTAAAAAGTCTTGCATTCTCTTTTAATTTAAAAAATTCTCCTCAAATGAAGTTGAAGCTTACTAATTAGAATCAATGATTGTCTCAACATTGTCACTCTTTACATTTCTAGATATCTGGTGGTTGAACGAGGGTGTTCCTCTAATTCTCATTTCATCATTCTTTTTCCCTTCTAATAATAATGATAAATCCTGTTAAAGAGAAATTCATGCTAACTTTATAAAATGTGCATTTGACACAAACTTGAAACATTTCATTTGATAATGTCCTTTCAGAAAAATGCTTTACCATGAACTCTGAATAATTTTAATAAAAAATAGACTGTTAATGGTCTTATAATGATGATGGCCATACTCACATCATATACCAGAAAATCAAATGAGCTGTTTGCTTTTAGAAGATAGAATGACTTGTACTACCCAACTGATATTCATTGTAGTCTTTCATTATCTCTTTTAATCCTGTTCATTGCAATTAAATGCAACATTTCCAACAATGTTCATAATAAAAGCCCAGTGGTGGGCTGGGGTTGTGGCTCAGTTGTAGAGCGCTTGCCTAGCATGTGTGAGGCACTGGGTTCAATTCTCAGCACTACATATAAATAAATGTTCATCAACAACTAATAAAAATATTTTTTGAAAAAGCCCAGTGATATGTTCTCTTCTCTTTCATTTTGTTAAAAAGTTAAGTTTAGTTGTGATACATTAGCATTATTTTATAATCTACTTATGTGTCATCTTGAAAGTAGTTTGAATAATGCTGACATTAATACATATGTAAACAGATGAGAAGTTCAGACGGTGATGCGACAGAAGTACATAGAAAAATAACAGGATATATAAATGGTAGAGTAGAGTGCCTGAGCAAGGGTTAATTTTGCCAGGGTAGTCAGGGGCTATTTCACGGAGGAGGGGACATTGAATTTTGCTCTGTATAGTTTAGGCTACTGATGTGAGTCCTTTCTTCAGGATGTATGGGCAGTTTTAAGTATATTATTACAATTGTACATATGTTTGCTAGTTGTTCAGTGTATATTTAGTGAATCTGCAGGTAGACTGTAACTTCCTGCTGGGCAAATCCTTTTTCATAAAAAAACAAAAACAAAAGCAAAAAACCTCCTTCACTATGTATTTTTGTTCTGTACATAAGGCAGCTGCTGGACAAATCCTGGTTCAACACTGACTGTTCAAAGTTATTACAATACTAGGCCAACATCCTGATAGGTAGAGCAGAGAAGAACCTTTGCTAGGTGGTGGGAGGATCTTTGCAACCTTCAGAATATTTCTGGGTGTGGAATTTCATAATTAGAAATTTATTCCTTTGCTTTAATGGCTTCATATCTTATCAACCATTGTGTTTCTGTTGAATGAATATAATTTCTGTGACTAAATCCTAGTTGAGTTTAAAAGAAGAGTTGGCCGGGTGCGGTGACGCACGCCTGTAATCCCAGCATTTTGGGAGGCTGAGACAGGAGAATTGCGATTTCAAAGCCAGCCTCAACAACAACGAGGCACTAAGCAACTCAGTGAGACCCTGTCTCTACATAAAACACAAAATAGGGCTGGGGATGTGGCTTAGTGGTTGAGTATACCTGAGTTTAATCCACAGTACCAAAAAAAAAAAAAAAAAGAAGAGTTGGCTTGGTTAACTCTCCTAAGCTCTGGTTCTACTGTCTGGAGAGTTGTTACCAGACACTCAAGTCTGCCTGTCTGATGGGGTGGCCCCACTGGGAGGTTCAGACCCCACTAACTGAGAGGGACAGAAAGAAAATACAGTCACAACAGGCACTTGATGAACATCTGTCTTATAATTAAAATAGTGGTACACAACTTACTGGCCATTAATTGCTCACATTTTACATGCTAATTTTTATATTTTTGCTTTTAAATAAATGCAGTACCAAGGTATAACTTGATTCCCTCTTTTAAACCTCAGTTATCAATTTTGCTTAATTTACTGTATTCCTGGTTTGCTTCTCACCTCCAGGAGGGACTCTCCTTGGTTTTGCTTATATAGTAAGAAGAGTAGCCTTTCAGGCCAACACAGCCCTGGTCATGTCTGGCCCAAGCTGGCTGCTGTGGTTCCAAGCCCAGAAGCCCCGATGGTGGACTGTTCCAATACTGGCTTCTGGCTGTGTGTGAAGCATTAAAGAGATGAGGAAAATCTCTTCTTTTTCCTCCCTTCTGCCTACCCTTCCCAATAAAAACCAACTATTCTACTGTGGACTTTGAAATTGGTTTACTCCTTTCCCCTCCTCTCATTCCAAGAGGAATTTTGTTGCTGACCATCCATTCCTTCAACTCCAAATTCAGACTTTTAAAATATATCTAGGCTTGTTTAACAAATGGTATTGGAAAAACTGGATATCCACATGCAAAAGAGTGAAGTTGGACCCTTACCTTAAATCATGTAAGAAAATTAACTTGAAATGGATCAAACACTTGAAAATAAGACCTAAATCTGTAAGGCTTTTAAAAAAATGTAGTAGAAAACTTTTACAACATCAGGTTAGGGATTTGGCAATGATTTCTTAGATATGACATTAAAAGCACCAGCAGGGGAAAAAAAATAAGTTGGACTTCATCACAATTAAAACTTCTTTTCACCAAATAGCACATCAACAGAGTGGCCATGGAAAGTGAAAAAATGTTTACAAGTCATATATCTAATCAGGGGATAATATCAGAATATATAAGGAACTCCAACAACTCAACAATAACAAAACAACACAATTTAAAAATGGGCAAAGGACTTGATCAGACATTTCTGCAAAGAAGATAGGTAAATGATGAAAAGATGGTCAATATCACTAATCATTTGGGAAATACAAATCAAAACAATAATGAGATGCCTCCTCACTCCCACTAGGATGACTATTATAAAAACCAAAGAACCATTCACCGTGGGTGAATACATGGAGAAATTGGAACCCTCTTGCACTCCTGGTGGGAAGGTAAAATGGTGCAAACTCTATATAAAAAATAGGGCAATTCCCCCAAAAATTAATAATAGAATTACTGCAGTATCCAACAATCACACTTCTGGGTGTATATCCAAAATAATTTAAAGCAGAGTTTCAAAGATATTTGTATACCCATGTTCATAGCATTACTATTCACCAGATTCAGAGGTGGAAGAAACCCAGTGTCCATCAATGGATGAATGGATAAAAATGTGATATGTACATACAATGGGATATTATCTGCCTTTAAAAGGAACGAAGCTCTGACACATGTTACAACATGGATGGACTGTTTCAGTAAGTAAAACAAGCCTGTCACCAAAGGACAAATGCTGTAAAATGGTTCCCTTTTATATGTGGTACTCAGGGTAGTCTAAAGTCATAGAAACAGGGAAGTAGAATGACGGAGGGAAGAGGGGAATGAGAAGTTGTATACAGGGTCTAGGGTTTTATATTTTCAAGATGAGGAGCCTAGGGGTGCACAACTATGTGAATGTACTTAACACTGTGGATCTATACAATTAAAGATGGTTAAGATGGCAGACTTTACGATATGTATATTTTACTACAAATTACAAAAGATGTTATCTATGCTATTCAGCTTGTGTATTTTAGAGTTTAATCCAAAGGAAGGAGAAAGGCTTCGTGTGACTTGCCTTAATAAAACTCGTAAGGCACTTTTATTAGCATATAGTCACATGAATGACTAACTTGATAAATTGAGTGTAGAACTAAGAATTTGCTAACGATAGTGACTAAGTTAATAGATAACATGCAGAGTTTGGAAAGGTGTTTATACTTAGGGGAAATGTTTTAAGGAGTTTTAATATTTAGATAGCCTTAGCATTTAATGAAGACTGGGTAAGCTGAGATCTGTAGTTCATAAAAACACTTTTATAGCTTTTATTGTTTGGCTCTTGAATGTCCCTCAAGGGCCCATGTGTTGAAGGCTTGGTTTCCAGCCCATAGAGCTACTAGGAGTTGGTGGGGCATTTAGAAAAGCCAGGGTCTAGTGGAGGGAGTGAGGTCATTGAGGGCATGTCCTTGAAGGGGATATCGGGGCCTAGCCATTTCTTGTCTCAGTTTCCTGGCCACCATGAGGTGAAAACTTGTGCCACCAGGTGCTGCCTCACCACAGGCCCAAAAGCAACACGGCCAACCAGCCTCCAGGGACTGAAACCTCTAAAATCATGAGCCAAAGAAACCTTTCTTCTTTATAAGTGGATCACCTCAGGCATTGTTTTAGTCAGCATTTTTCACTGTTGTGACTAAGAGACCCCACCAGAACAACTGTAGAAGAGGAAAAGTTTACTTGGGGGCTCACAGTTTCAAAGGTCTCAGTCCATTGCCTGCTCCATTTTGTAGGCCTCCAGGTGACGCAGAACATGTTTGCAAGTCATATATCTGATCAGGGGATAATATCAGAATATATAAGGAAGAAGCTGGTGGCAGAGGGAAGAGGTTTACAAGATGATCTAAAAGCAGAGAGAAAGATCCACTCACTAGATACAAAATATATAGCCCAAAGCCATGCCCCCATGCCTAACCTCCTTCAGCCACACCCTGCCTGCTTTCAGTTACCTCTCAGTTAATCGCATCAGGGGATTAATTCACTGATTGGGTTAAGACTTTCATAACTCAATCACTTCTCCTCTACCTTCTTGCATTGTTTCACACGTGTGCTTTTGGGGGATACCTCACAGCTGAACTATAACATGTATTTTGCCACAGTCCTAGGAAGCTAACACCGTGATAATAAAATTATTTTGTTTGGTTTTAAATTTGTTCCATTATAAAATTAATTTATCTCAATGAAAATCTTCAAAAATTAAGAGTAAAGCAGGCACCCTCATTTAAACAACCTTATTTCCTTTCCAGTCTTATCCAGTCATTTTTCCATGCACAGGTTTAAAACGTACATAGTTTTAATCATATTACATATGAATAGTAATCATTATTTCAAAAGGTTGCACATGTAATACATCACAGAGAAGAATATAAATTTTGATTGAATTTCTACTTCTCTATTTTTAGAATATTATGGAGTTTCCAAAATGCCTCCCACCCGTTATGGTATATTTGGGCACATATAGTGCATTTTCCCTATTATGGTATAAATTAAAATGAAATGAATTAAGAGTAAATTTTTTTTTCTTAGCCAGGTGTGATGACACACATCTGTAATCCCAGCGACTCAGGAGCCTGAGGCAGGAGGATCTCAAGTGCAGGAGGATCTCAAGTGCGAAGCCAGCCTCAGCAACTTAGTGAGGCTCTGTCCCCAAATAAAAATGGGCTGGGGATGTAGCTCAGGTGTAAAGTGCCCTGGGTTCAATTCCCAGTACCATAATAATACAATTTTTAAAATTATTCTTTTGATTGACAAGTAATAGTTGTATATGTTCATGAAAATTAGAATATTTGCTGATAAGGAACATTTTCTAGCTTTATTCACAATAGTCTTAATATGGAAGCAATGTAAGTATCCAACAACAGATGAATAAATAAAAGGAACTGTGGTATATAAATACAATGGAATATTACTCAGCCTTAAAAAAGAAGGATGTCTTACTATTTTGTGACAACATGGATACACCTGGAGGACATTATGCTAAGTTAAATAAGTCAGACACAGACAAATACTGCATGATCTCAGTATATAATCCAAAAAAGCTGACTTCACAGAAAGAGAATAAAACAGTGGTGGGGGAAATGGGGACATGTTGGTCAAAGAGTACAGATTCGTATTTATAAAGTAAATAAGTTCTGCACATCATGGTGACTGCAGTTGATAACATATGACAGACTTGAATTTACTGAGATCAGATCTTAGGTATTCTACATACATACACAGTTAACTAAGAGAAGTGATGGAGGCTAATTAGCTTATTTTCGTCATTTAACAGTGTATATATTTATCAAAATATCCAGTTGTATATCTTGAATATATGCCATTTTTACTTGTCAGACTTCAATCGAACTTAAAAAAGTATTTTCTATATTATGGATTATTTCCTTTGGATTTATTCTCATAAATAAAAGTAATAGTCAAAATGTTTGAATGTTTTTGAAGATTTTGATATATTTTAAGGGTTTTGATAGTGCCAAATTGCTTGTGCACCTAAAAGTTGTGTGGTGACTGCTACCATAATCACCCTTACTAACCTTTAATGTCATTTCTTTTTTTTTGCCAACTTTATATGTGAAAACTAGTGTTCATATTTTACTATGCATTTCTTTAAGCATTTTGCAAAACGTTTCCTAATTTTCCTATTTGTGTCCTAATTTTCCTTCCTTCCGTATTTTAGTGCAAATACTTTCCCCATTCTGTCATTAGGAGTAAATGACAATGAACCAGCATTAATATCCAATAGCATCACTTAGAAATAGCAGGAGCCCTTATCCCTTTCCCTGAGTCTGACACTCCCTGAGCTCCTACCTTGACACGCCCCTGCTAAATCCTTGGATCTAAAGTTGCCAGATACAAACCCAGTTAACTATGTACATACATGATTACACAATCAGTGTGAGTCTACATCATGTACAACCAGAAGAATGAGAAGTTATACTCCATTGATGTACGATGTGTCAAAATGTATTTTACTGTCATGTATAACTAATTAGAACAAAACACTGTAAAAAAAACAAAAAAACAAAAAAACCAGTAAAATTTGATTTCCAGATAGCAGGATGCCCATTTAAGTTTGAATTTAAGATAAATGACAGGGGCTTTCCTTTTTTGGCATAAGTATATGTCACAGATATTGCATGGTCCATATTGATAGTAAAATTTATTCGTTTTATATCTGAAATTCAGTTTCAACTGGGTGGCCTGTATCTTTATTTGCTATACATGTTTCTCGTACTGGGGCTAGTTTACTAGCACCTTTTAGCTGAACAGTGTACTTTGAACTGAGTGTTGGAGGCCCAGGAGGGTGATATACAAGATAGTTCTAATTCTGACTTCAAATTCTGTTTTTTGGTTTTTTTTTTTTTTTGGTACTGGAGATTGAACTCAGGGGCACTTGACCACTGAGCCACAAAATAGGGAGCCCTATTTTGTGTTTTATTTAAAGACAGGGTCTCACTGAGTTGCTTAGTGCCTCGCCGTTGCTGAGGCTGGTTTTGAACTCGCGATTCTCCTGTCTCAGCCTTCCTAAGTGCTGGGATTACAGGCTTGCGCCACTGCGCCGGCTAAATTCTGGTTTTTTAGACAATTCTGCAATCAGAAAAAATAACCCCTGGACCTTTATAATGACTGGTAGTTTAAGCTTCTTACAACACAACCTCTGCTTTCCTGGTGCCTGAGCCAGAGTTATCCACTCCTACCTCACCATAGAAAACCACCTGGATACTCCAATTCCTTTCTGGGAGAATCCAGAAATTCGAGGTCTTAATGAAAGCCCAGGTGATTCTGCTCCTATAAATCTACAGAACTCTGGCAACTTTGTTCCTTGCTCAGCATTGGAGGCCTCTGAACGTCAACACTCAACATAAAGTCACTGTCCTAATTACATCCTTCGAGCCATCTTCAGATCGTCCGTTCCTCACAATTCATTCAAAATCTTTGACACACCGTTTGCATTAGTGCTCCCTGTAAGTTGCTTTACAGTTCATAAAGTTGTTCCATTTGATCTTCACTCTAATTTTCGAGGAGAAGCGGGGAAGCTTATTTCTGTTTTACCGAGGACAGGGAGGCTCACAGGGGCTAAGTTCACATAGCAAGCTTGCGAAGCTGCGGACTGCAAAGCCCGCCCTCTTTCCACCGCACCAAGCTACCTCCTTTCGCCTACAAAACGTACGTGGGGACCACTGGTGTTGGATTTACGGCCCACTTCGAGTTTCAGGTGACTTCTGCCCTACAATTGATCCGAAGCTAGTCCCAGACCTGCAATGAACGCGCGTAGGGGGAACAGATCTGTGTGCTCTGCTCAGCGCAGGATCCCAGGCCCAGGCACGACAGCGCTGGCCAGACCCGCTGCGGAGAGGCAGGCCGCCCTCCTGCGGGTCCTGCTCCAGCAGCGCGGCCTCCTAGCCATCGCCTCGGGAGCGCCCAGATTCCGGAGCGCCGCAGCCTGGAGCCGAGGGCGCGCGGACACGGCGGCGGGGGCGTGCTCCGAGGACGCGCGCGGGTTGTTCCTCCAGAGGGCCGCTCCCGGGGAAAGAGGGCGGTGTCCGGGAAGCTGGCTGGTGCTGGCACTCGGAAGTGCCGAGAGAGGGGTGTTGGGAACTCGTGGCGCGCGTGATCATCGCGGTCGCCGCCGCCCGGGACAGCCCCGGAGGTTGGTAGCTGGTGACCGTAGGGGGTCCTGGGGAGGTTAGGTGCTGACTTTTTTGCTTTGGTTTGCTCTGTTGAAAAAAAGAAACGTACAAGACGCTTTCCTTTTCCTACCCGGGTTCCTGTGTGCGCGCCCGAGGGCGGGACAGAGGAAGTTCCCAGTCCCGCGGAGGAGACAAAGGCGGCGGGGACCGCGCTCTGACAAAGGCGGGATCCGGGAGCCTTGACCCGGGATTGCGTGCCAAGTCCATGCACACCCCTGTCCGCGTGCTCTCTCCGCGATTTCAGGCACTGTTGCGGGAAATTGCAGACTCTGGTTTTCTTGGCAGTATTAGAGGTGCGCCTGCCTGCCTGCCTGCTGCAAATCCAGGAACCCCATCGTTAGGCATTTCTTTTGCTTTCTGCTCTTTGGACTCAGTTTCTCTCATCTGTTCTGAGTTTGGCCTTCAGATGGCACCAGTCTTTATAAGAAAGTCCCCCACATGTTCATGATTACCCAAGGTAGGGGTGGCATTGGTGTTAAGAACAATTGATGCTTTCCGTGGATCATGGATCTGAGCTGCCTGGCTGGGGTTGCATTACTTGAGGGGAGAGTCATTGTTTCTGCCCCTTTCTGTTTTGTATTTCTTATCCATTCATTCCTGTAGCTAAGCATTCATCTCAATGTGATTAAGTGTCATAGAACACCAGACAGGAGAGGGAGGGCTTCACTGAGGTGGTGATTTTTATACTGAATTTTAAAGAATAACAACCCCCATTCTCCATGTTTCCATCTTCCCTGGGATTTTTCTCCCTGCTTTCCTACTGGCAGTCCCTATTGTGATTACGTGTGGAATAAGGATAGTTCGGCCCTGAGAGATGCGATTAATGTCAATTTAAGGGGGACGGTGCTGGTCAGGTGCTTTAGATACATTATTTCTAAATCTTGTGGTAACTGGGAAAGATAGGTAGCTTATCCTTTTCACAGGGCTTGGAGGGAGTGTGAACACCACAGACTAGTGTGTTTTAGGCTGGGTTTGGGGCACCTCCATTGGATCAAAGCCTGTGCTTTATCTGCTATTTGCTCTCTCCTTGAGAAATGTAGATGGGTGATGTCCAAGGATCTGAATGAAGCAGTCATTTTTGTGGGTGTCCAGATGTTGGTGGAAAACTCTGTAGGTAACATCAGGAAATAGTTAGTGTGGGCCTTACTCACCCGTGTGCCCCATGCCTCCAGCTCTGGGCTTGGCCCAAGGAGAAGGACTCCTTAAATATTGCTTTGAACTTTCCTTGCCTTGGGTGAAGTCCTGGGTTCCTTGTAGGGGGTTCTTAAATTTCTTTCTTTTGACCATGGACTTCTTTGGAGTCTGGGAAGTCAATGTTTTCTTTTTTTTTTTTTTGGTACCAAGGATTGAACTCAGGGGTAGTCGACCAGTGAGCCACATCCCCAGACCTATTGTGTGTTTTATGTAGAGACAGGGTCTCACTGAGTTGCTTAGCACCTTGCCCATTGCTGAGGCTGGCTTTGAACTTGAGATTCTCCTGTCTCAGCCTCCCTAAATGCTGGGATTACAGGCTTGTGCCACGCACCCCACTGAAGTCAATGTTTTAATAGGCATAAAAAAAAATACATAGGGTAGCTGGGCATGGTAGTGCATACCTGGAGGCTGATGTAGGGGGATGGCAAGTTCAAGGCCAGCCTGAGTAACTTAGGGATACTCTGTCTCAAAATAAAAAGGTCTGGGAATGTAGTTCAGAGTGTGAGGCCCTAGGTTCAATTTCCGCTACTGCATAAAACAAACAGAAAAGCCATAGGATTATAAATGATATCGAAACAAAGTTATCAAAATAGTATTAAACCTCCTCAAATTTATGAGTCTGATGTTCTTCTTCATTAATGCATTATGTAACAAAATTCAGTGCTTAAGCAATGAACTCTTATACTTTCAAATTGGTGATACTCATGTCAAGGATATTTTGCAGTGTCTGCAACAGCTAGACTGGTATGAACATATCTATGATTTTTACTGATGATTCAGTCACTAAAATTTCTCTTACTGTGGTTTGTTGGCCACACTTACAATTCAATGAAATAATGATTTTTAGTTAGAGATTTATGAAGATAAAGATGTATGAGAAAAAGAAAAGTATGAGCTCATGGCCTCCGGGTAATATATCAGAGAATAGTGGATGTGTGACATATACCAGCACCCCCCTTTTGTGCATGTAAATAATATTTAGTGGTATATGGTATTACTATTGTCAGGGAAGAGGAAAGAATTAACCACTATATATTCCACATATGTAAAAAGATATGAAGATGTTACTATGAGCATTTTATGGTAATACATTTTAAAATTCAGATGAAATGGACAAGATTTTTGAATAAAAAGACATGAGAACTAGAAATTTTGAATAGGCCAATATCTATTAAAGAAATTGATTATAGTTAAAAGCTTTTCCATAGCAAAATTTCCAGATCGCTTCACTAGTGAAATTCTCCAAACATTTAAAAAAATAAAAGAGGAACTGCTCCCTGGTTGCTTTTATGAGGCCAGCATAAGCTTGTGACTAAGGCTTGATAAGGAAGTTACAAGAAAATTATAGGCCAAATGCTCATAAAAAAGAATGCAGAAGCCTTAAAACAATGTATTGGTAAATCAAATCTAGTAACCTATAAAAAGAACAATAAATCATGACCAATTTGGATTTATTCCAGAAATGTCTAACATTGGAAAACCAATAAATGTGATTAGTTCCATACACAGAATAAAGGAGAAAAAAATGTTTGATAAAATACAATACTCATTCATGATAAAAAATTCTTTGCTAGCTACAACATTGAGGAAAATTAAAGAAGACTGAAAGTAATGGAGGTTATGTCATCACTCTAAATAAGTCTGGAGATTCTGTGTAATGCTGATCAAAATCCCAAAAGACTAATTTAAAAAAAAAATTGATAAACTGATTCTTAAATTTATTTGGAAATTGTAGACAATCAAAGAGGAGCAAAATTAGAAGACTTAAGCTATAACGTCAATATGTAGTTATGTCAGTGTACATTGTTACAAGGCAAGATAGGCCATAGGATCTGAATAGAGAATACACAAATAGGTTTATACATATGTGATTTTTTTTTTTTTTGGTATTGGGGATTGAACTTGGGAGTATTTGACTACTGAACCACATCCCAAGCCCTATTTTGTTTTTTATTTAGAGACAGGGTCTCACTGAGTTGCTTAGTGCCTCGCCGTTGCTGAGGCTGGCTTTGAACTCCCAATTCTTCAGTCTCAGCCTCCCAAAGTGCTGGGATTACAGGCATGCACCACTGTGCCCGGCCATATGTGATCTTTTAATTCATGACAGAGGTGACCCTGCAGTGGAGAGAGAATGGTCTTTTCAGTAAGTGATGCTGAGTCAAGTGGAAATTCATATGGACAATATTAATCTTGACCATCTGCCTCATCTCATATACAAAAATTAATCAAGAGCCATCATGCATTTAAATGTGAAAGCTAAAACAATAGGTTTCTGGAAGAAAGCTAAGTAAAATATCCTTATGACCTAGGGACACACAATGTACAAATAGTTAAAGGAAAATATTGGTAAGAACTTCTATTCATCTAAATAAAGAGAATATCAAGAGAAGGCAAGCTACAGAATAAGTGAAGGTATTTGTAATACATATATCAAAATAAAGAACTCATAGCTAGATTGTAGAAAGAAGATCTATAAATAAGGGAGAAAAAAAAAGGATAGCTCCTTAGAAAAATGGGTAAATGCCACCCCCAGATTTCCAAAAACATGGAAAGATGAACACGCTTCATTAGGAATTAGGGAAATGCAAATTTCCCTAATACAGTGGGATCCCATTATATGTTCACCAGAGTGGCTAAAATTTAAGACCGTCAATGCTAAGCACTGATTAGAATGTGGGTAAACTGGAATTCTCATACACTGTTAGTGGGTATGAAAGCTGGTGTAAGTACTTGGAAATCTGCTTTGCAGTATCACTTACTAAAGCTGGATATATACGTCCCTTATGATCCAGCTATTCCATTATTAGACACCCAATAGTAAGGTGTACATATATAAACCAAAAGACAGGTAAAAGAATAACTTGAGCAATATTATCACAGTAATCCCCAGCTGGAAAAAAATTCACATGTTCTTCAGTAGTAGAATAGATAAATGGATAAATGTATCGTTTATACGATGGACTACTCTACAGTAATGAGGACTGACAAATTATTGCTTCATACAACAACGTGAATGAGTCTCGTGACCAGAAAGGTGGGCAGAAACAACATACACCAGGATAAGAGCTATGTGATTTCATTGGTAGGAAGTTCAAAAGCAAGCAAAACTGAAATTATGGTGGCCGAAGTCAGGCTAGTGGTCCTTCCTTCTTACCTTTCTTTTTTTTTTTTTTCGGTACTAGAGATTGAAACCAGGGGCACTTTACCACTGAGCTACATATACCTCCAGTCCTTTTAATTTTTCACTTTGAGGCAGGGTCTCCCAAAGTTGTGAGGTTCGCCTTGAACTAGCTATCCTATTGCCTCTAGTAGTCACTTTTGATGGAGTTAATGACCAGGAAAGCAAAGAAGGGGCTCCTAAGGCATTCAAGATTTTATCTCGGTGATAATAACTTGGGCGAGCCTACTTTTTAAAAGCCTTATTTTTTTTCCCTGTATATTTTAATAAAAAAATTACTTAAAATATTATATTGTGAAAAAAGTTTTTGTTCATTCAGATGTCCCTAATGTGGGGTTTATAAACTGTGGTGAGCATGATTTTTTTTGGTGATTAAAAAAGTTTAAAATAGATTGAGAATTTTCAGAGGGAAAACACAATATCTGATCAGTAGTTTTGTTGAATGAGGAGCTTATAGAATTGACTCCTTTTTGGTGATCTTTAACAGTTCATATAAAAAGACTTAGCATTATGTTTGATTATAAGATTGATATTGGAGTGTTGTGGAAGCCAAGAAAGGCTAAGGGGAGGACTGAGTACAAAATTTTATTTTCAGATTTCATTTTCTTCAATTTAGTTTTTTAAAGTTTATAACAATTGGATTTAAAAACTCATGTGTTTGATACAAATCCTTTAGGTAAGTACTAATCTCCCATGAGACCATGAACTGAGTGGAGGGATGACATATTAGTTTCCTATTTGCGTCTATAACAAATCGCTACATAGGTTAGCAGCTTAAAACAACACTCAGTTGAACCTCCATTTCTGTGGGCTCCATAGCCCTGCATTTAACCAACTGTGGGTTGCAAATATTTGAAAAAAATTTACATGTGTATACTAAACATTTATAGACTTTGTTCTTGTTATTTCCTGAACAATATAGTATAATAATTATTTACATACATTAACATTGTATTAGACATTTATAAGTAATCTACAGATGATTTAGAATATGCAGGAGGATGTGTGTAGATTATAGGTAAATACTATTGTATATAAGGGACGTGAATAGATGCAGATTTTGGCATCCATGGGAGTCCTGGAACTAATCCCTTAGGGATGCTGAGGAACCACTCCATTTATTATCCTGTGGTCTTGAGGGTCAGAAATCCTCCTTCTGGAGGATCTATGGCAGAAGTTTTTTAAAAAATGTTTTTATTAGTGCATTTTAGTTATACTTAAATAGTGGGGTTCATTTTGACATAAATGTATATGCATGGACTATAATTTGCTCCATTTCATTCTCCATAGACAAGAATATTTTTGTTGTTGCTTCTTCCAAATTCTAGATGCATCTTATATTTCTTTGTTTGTGTTTCCTTCCTCCATCTTCAAAGTGCATCTCTTGTCTGCCTTTGACATCCCTCCCCCCACCCCCAGCTCTGCTTCCCTCTTATAAAGGTCTTTGTGATTACATTGAACCCACCTGGGTAATCCAGGTTAATTTTCCCACAGAAAGGTCCTTAATCACATCTGCAAAGTCCCTTTTGCAATGTAAGGTGACAAAGTGACAGGTTCCAGGGATTAGGACTTGGTCATTTCTAGGGGAGCCCTATTTGTGGAATCCTACGATTTACATTTTGTATCCCCTAGTGGCATAGTTTCTGGTTCTCAGTAGGGGTTCATTGATAGTTGTTGAGTGAAGAAATGGATTCCAAGAGTTCATTGTTTGAAGTTTATGAAAGAGGAGAAATGATGATCTCGCGCTACTGTCACTCTCTGCCACATCTGGAGTTTGGGATCCAGTTCTAGGTACCTATGACGTAAAGAGACAAACAACAGATGGTACTGATATTATAAAGAGACAACTGACAGACAGTTGGTAAAAAGTCTAGAATCTAAGCCACTGAGGAAATGATTAGGAGTTCTGGATGTTGGTTCTGGAAGAGGACTTGGGTGGAGTGAATGGCATCAACTATCTTTAAACAGTTGAAGGATTATTGGAAGAACAATAAAGCCTTTGTAATACATTTAATAACAGAAATAACATTAAAGACAAAAATAATAAGCATTTCAGAGTTTATTATGCCCAAGGCAATGTTCTGTCACTTTTAAAATTAATTTTCACAGAAACTCTCTGTAGGTTGTTCTTATCCCTACTTTGCAGATAAAGAAATTGAGGCATGGAAAAGTGATGCAACTTGTCCTAGGTCCACAAATGTAGAAAGTGGCGAAACTGGGATGTAGACTTTGGCATTCTGGCTTCAGAGCTATATGGTTTGGATCTTAAATGTTTCCCAAAGGAATATATGCTAATGGTTTGGTTGCCAGCCTGTGGCACTCTTGGGAGGCAATTGAACATTTAGGAAGTGTGACACACTGGAAGGAAGTTAAGTCTGTTGGGAGGGTATCCTTGAAGGGGATAGTGAGACCTAAGCCCTTCTTTTCTCATTGTTTCCCGGCCATTATGAAGTGAGCAGTTTCCTCCACCATGTGCATCTGTCAGGATTTTCTGCCTTGCCACAGACCCCAAAGCAATAAGACCAAGTGACCATGGACTGAAACCTTTGAAAACCTTTGAAACCATGAGCCCAAATAAACCTTTCCTCCTTTTAAGTTGTTTATCACAGGTATTTTGTCACAGCAATGGAAAGTTAACTAACACAAGAGCCATCCTTTAACCTACATTATATCTTGCCTCCATGTCTTTACTTTCAGAAGGCACAAAAGAACTGGTAGTGGAAGATTTTTTTTTTAGAATTAGAGAACTGGATTTGGACTCTGTTAAAGAAAAAACATGAGTACAATCAGAACTGTTTAGGAGAGTTTCTCTGCCTTGTAATGTTATTAGAAAGGGTCAAATAAGTTATTATAAAAGGAATTCCCAAGCTGGCATGAGATCCTAACTGATTTTGAAATGTTTTCCTTTGTAATTATATGTAAATTAATATGTATGCAGTGACACGTTGCTTAATGATGGGGATACATTCTGGGAAATGCATTGCTTAGCAATTTTTCTCATTGTGTAAATGTTATAGGGTGTACTTATACAAAGTAAGGTGGCTACAATGTCACTAGGTGATCTAATCTTATGGGATTACTGTTGTATATGTGTTGGTCACTGACCAAAATGTTGTTACACAGTATAAGACTGTGTGTATGTGAGCGGGTGGGGAGAGATAGAGGGAGAGAGAATGAACAATCTTTTTGACATTCTATGTACTAAAGACCCATCATGGAGCTAGGGGTGTAGCTTAGTGGTAGAGCACATGTTTTGAATGCATGAGGCCCTGGGCCTTTCCTAGTACGGGAAAAAGATAAAAGATCTATTGTGAAATGTTTTTCAACTATTTTTCCAGATCTTGGTAACTCTTTTGAATACTCTTTTTTTTTTTTTTTTGGTACTGGTGATTGAACTCAGGGGCACTCAACCACTGAGCCACATCCCCAGCCCTATTTTGTGTTTTATGTAGAGACAGGGTCTCACTGAGTTGCTTAGCACCTCACCATTGCTGAGGCTGGCTTTGAACTCGCGATCCTCCTGTCTCAGCCTCCCTAAGTGCTGGGATTATAGGCTTGTGCCACCGCGCCCGGCTCTTTTGAATACTCTTGATGTGGCAGATTGTGTCCTTGTCTCCCCCATTCAAGGTGTCATTCCTCCCATAAAGACAGGGAATTGATTTTTTTTCCCCTTTGAATCTAGGCCAATCTTTGACTTGCTTTGGCCATTAAAATGTCTCAGGACATTGAAAGACATCATCTTAAGCAACTCTACATCTCTTCACATTGAAATCCTGAGGCCTCTGTGCTGTGAAAAAGCCCAGGTTGTCCTGCTGGAGGATGAGTACCCACATCGTGTGTGGGGGGGGAATCGAGGTACTTGGCATCTGCTTGCACCAAATATCAGACAGGCACATGAGCCACTGGCTTCGCCAGCTGCTTTTGAGCTTTGTGGTGTCTGTAGTCACATGAGTGACTCAGGGGTGACATCAGCATAAGAACCACCCAGACTGTGCTCACATAGAATTCTGAGAAAGAATAAGTCCTTGTCATTTGAAGGCACTGCATGTTGGTATGGTTTCTTAAGCAGTGCTACATGAGAGATATATAGTATTTTTGTGCAGACTTGGAAGTAGTGAGCATATATTTTAAAATGTTCTGTAACTGGACTTTTGGCCCCATCTATGGACCTCCTCCAGCCAGTCGCATCACTCTGTGGTAAAGCTGCTGTGGGTTTGGAGCAGTGTTTCCCCTTTGAAGGATATGGGTGAATCAGACTTTGAAGTGGGGTTTGGAGAGAACTGTGATACGTGAGGACACCATGAGTCTGGACTTGGTTTTCCTGGGAAACTCACATAATTTATATTCTGGAAGATAGGCTCCTTTCCCATCAAACTGAACACTGGAAAAAAGCAGAAGTCCCCATACCACTTTTTCCAAATGTGCTAGACTATTGCTGTACTAGTTTGTCTTTTTCAAAGCTGTTGTCATTTGGGTGGGCGTATGCACCCTTCATTTTTACTACTTTGTGGTTTCCATAGTGCTCATTTGTTCCTAAATTTAGAACTATTTCTGTTTTGCTCAGCCCTTCTCTCTGTATAACTGCCAACTTCCCCCTTTGATATACAAGGTAAGTTGGTTTGGTTTGCCCTCCTCAGTAAATCTTTTGAGGAATATACATAAGTTAGATGCTTCGTGTGCATCCTGATTACATTGGATTTTCAAATTTTCTTAAGGAGTATCTGAAAGTATATATAACTTTTATTTTAGATAATGTATTATCTTTCAGTATTCTGATAGATTGGTTTCATTATAGATTTGAAAAAAAATGAATCCAGTGTACTTATAAGAATAGTGAGGTGATGGGCTGGGGTTGTGGCTCAGTGGCAGAGCACTTGCTTCGCACATGTGAGGCACTGGGTTTGATTCTCAGCACCACATAAAAATAAATAAGCAAAATAAAGATATTGAGTCCGTCTATAACTAAAAAATATTAAAAAAAAAAAAAAAAGAATAGTGAGGTGATAGAGGAAGACTTTGGAATTAGACCTGGTGGGTAAGAGTCTAAACTCAACAGCTTGCCAGCTATGTGAATTTGGGCAGGTGCCTTAACCTTTCTGGATCTTGATTTCCTCTTGTGGTAAATGAGGATACCCTCAAAACAATATGATGACTAAAAAGATACTACTTGTAAAGCACTTTTTCAACACAGGTAATCTGTAAATTGTACTTAATTAGGGTATAGCTATTGCTAAAGTGTAAGAAAACTTTGTGGAGGAAAATCTTAGTTTAAGACATCAAGCATTTGGTAGAAGCGCTCTTGGTGATGCTGTCCTGAATGATTGCTAGCTTAAAGATGAGGTCTGCTATTTTAAAAGTCCTCTGGTGCGTGTGAGTATTTGGTTATAGCCCAGTTAGTGCTTTTATCAAGATTTAGGAGCAGAAACAATTTAAAATGCAAGTTGTATACATCAGAAATAAAGTAGTTTTGAAATGATGTTGGAAATTGCTGGGGAAAAGCACTTCTGGCAGTTATGTTGATGCACATTTCAGGCTTGGCACAGTGAACTGTATACTCTTCTCCCAAAAGTAAGGAACAGAATTTCTCCCCGCGAGTGAGTTGAGCAGAAGCTGGGAACCTCAGTTCTTTTTTTTTTTTTTGGTACTGGAGATTGAACGCAGGGGCACTCGACCAGTCACATCCCCAGCCCCATTTTGTGTTTTATGTAGAGACAGGGTCTCACTGAGTTGCTTAGCGCCTCACTGTTGCTGAGGCTGGCTTTGAACTCGTGATCCTCCTGTCTCAGCCTCCCTAAGTGTTGGGATTACAGGCTTGCGCCACCACGCCCGGCTTGGGAACCTCAGTTCTAAGTTTTGGTCCATTGCTGGCTTCTCTGTGTCCTTGGGTAGATCCCTTCTTCTCCCTCAGCAGGATTCTGATTTCTAAAAGGGTGCTCAAAAGTCAGTTTTCTGGTGAGGATCTGAGAGATGGCATCTTTGAAAGCAGGTGGAGTGCTAAATTACAAAGCAAATGTGATTGGAAGTCACTATGTATGGAAAAACCTGTTAGCTGAGTTCTTGCCATTTTGTGGCTCTGACTTCATTTTGTGAGCCTCTTGAGTTCTATGATTCCCAGATAAATACTTTTTTTTTTTTTTAAATATACAACCTCTGGGCTCTTACACCTAACTTGGTTGAGAAAGCTACTCCTTAGAATGGCGGTCTGACTTCCTTCCCTCTGATTCCAGGGAAACCACTGTGTTGATTTCCTTCTAACACCTAATATTAAATGCATTCCTATGCTTTTGTCTTGAATTTCTCATTCTCATCAATAACATTTAGCTTTAAGATCCTGTGGTCCTAACAGCTTTGGAGTTGCTGTTTTATGTTCTTTATTTTCCTCTTTCTTTCTCCCCTACTGATTCCTGGACTAGTTTGATGCCAGGTACAACTTAATTTTCCCTCAACTGTGGTGGCTTGATTCCAGCACTTTCTCTCTATTTCCTACTGAGGGCCTAACTGGCTGATCTCCCTGCCTGTGGACTCTACCATAGAGTCAAGGGTTCTTTATGAAGCTTCCTTCAAATAATTAATTGTTCAGCATTTCCTCCTTATATGAGGTTTTCTTTTCCATGATTTTTTTCTCTAGTGCTCAGCGATGATTTGAAAATATTGAGTGGAGAATTCTAGGAATAACAATTCATAAGTTTAAAAATGTACCAGTTCATTAACATGTTGAAGGCTCTATTTTGCCTGGGACATGAATCAACCCTTTGTCCAACGTATCCTCATTGTATGCACTACCTGCCAGTCACTTAGCATCTGTGTCTCAGTCATTAGATTGACTGGCACAGTATCACAGTGCTTATGTTAAATAACTCTTAATTTATTCAATAATGGCTCCAAAGTGCAGGAATAGTGATGTTAGCAATTCAGATATGCCAATAGGAAACTACAAAATATTTCCTTTAAATGAAAAAGTGAAAGTTCTTGACTTAATAAGGAAAGACAATGAATCATGCTGAGGTTGCTAAGATCTTTGGTAAGAATAAATCTTCTATTAATGCAATTGTGAAGAAGGAAAAAGAAATTCACGCTACTTTTGCTTTTGTATCTCAGACTGCAAAAGTTAAAGCCATGGTGCATGGTGAGTGCTTAATTAAAATTAATCAACATTAATTTTGTCTGTGTGGAGAAAATAGCAGTGCAGATTGTCCCCAACTTAAAATAATTTGACTTAGGATTTTTTGACTTTGCTGAGGGTTTGTAGGGGTTTTAAGTGCATTTTAACTTATATTTTTCCATATTTTTATGGGTATATAACAATTATATGTAATGATGAAATTCATTGTTACATATATGTACATGTACACCATAGAAAAATATAATTTGGCCAATGTCATTCCCCAATATTTAACTTATATTTTCAACTCTTAATGGATTTACAGGATATAAGGCCATTGTAGGTCAAGCAGCATCTGTATATACAAGAGTTGATTCTATCTTAGTTTCAGATATTCATTGGGGTTTTGGAACACATCCCCCCAGGTTAGGAGGGGACTACCATGCTGGCTGAGGTTTCTTCAGGAAATCAAACCCAAACCAGAATCTTATGTTCAAGACAGTCTGCTACTTGGCTCCTAGTCCCCTTTCACCTAAGCATCAACATTTTCCCTTCTTCTCAGTCCTGACCAGCAAGAGCTCTGGTGGAAGTGTTCTCAGGCATGCCTATTCACATCAGACATCTACAGCTCTTCTTAGCACTCACGTATCGATGGTACAACCTAGTTCATCTAGATTGATCAGTAGATTCCCCTTCAGGTAGGCTGTTTCTATCACTGGCCTGCTTCCTTAGAAATGATGGAATGGAAACTAGTTTCTGAGCTGTCTCATAGCTACCCACTTACAGGTCATGTTGCTGCAAGACTGCATCTATATTTCATGTATACATTAGAGTAAGAACCTCTTTCATTTCACCATGATAGTGTCTTCTTAAAGAAGAGGATGATTGTTTAGAGAATGAGAAGTAGAAAGTTGGGGGAATTTTGGAGAAAGTTTTTGGAAACATTTAAAGACTTGGACATTAAAAAAAAGGTCTTGATTATGTTCCTAAATGTATAGTATTTCTTACCTGTGGTATTGTGGTATCCTTAAATTCTTTAAGACATACCTATTCTGATTTGCTTTCTGGATGCACAGATAAAATGAATAGAGAGGGGCTGGGGCTGAAGCTCAGTGGTAGAGTGCCTGCCTTGCATGTGTGAAGCATTGGGTTTGATTCTCAGCACCACATATAAATAGATAACATAAAGATACATCAACAACTAAAAAGAAAGTTAAAAAAGAATAGAGAAAAAGAGAATAGAGAAAAATAGTATGTGAGAGGGAGAGTGATTTTCCCGAGGTAAGTGGGCAAGAGTTGGAAAGAAGTGTGAGGAAGATCTATTAGGTGTTGATGTCACTCTTGTTTTGAGCTGACGTTGAGCCACTTGTGAGAGCATGATGTAATTTCTTTAGGGATAAGAATAGAGGTGGTGGGGCTGGGGTATGGCTCAGTGGAAGAGCACTTGCCTCGCATGCGTGAGGCACTGGGTTCGATCCTCAGCACCACATAAAAATAAATAAAAATAAAGATTGTGTCCATCTACAACTAAAAAATAAAAAATAAAAAAAAGAGAGGTGGTGAGGAAGTCATTGGGCAGAAAGCTCCCAATTGGCCCCAAGGACAGTTTGTGTGATGTCCAGGGTGGTCTTGGGCTGGGTATGTGAAGAGGAAGAGTGAGGTGTTTAAGAAAACTTGGAGCTATCAGTCTGTTGAAAGGGGTACAGAGGCTGTTAGGATGGCCATGTCCCATGTAAGGTCAGTTAGATTTCTTTCATTCAGGATGTAAACCAGGGCTGTGGCTGGGTAGGCAACTAGTGTATCAAATTCATGTTTATTGAGTGCATACATAGTGCCAGGCCCTGGGATAAGCAATTTACATTTCATCAACTGTACAATACCATGAGAAACCATATCTAGGAGCTTGCTATCTACCTAAGTCTCTCAACCAGCACATGGCAAAGCTTGGATTTACCTAAGCTAAGTTTGGTGCCAGAATGTATTACCTTGTTGTGAGATGGAAACTATGTGGTTCAATCCCTAAATTTTGGAAGTGAGGGAGGAGATAGGCCTGCTGTTTTGTGGCTAACTACTATGCATATTTGTGTATATGTCCCCCAAACCATATACAGTATAGCTCAGAGTATCACAAAAAAAGGGGGAAATGCTATAAGAATGAATTTTGTACTCTCCCAGGGGTAGATCCTTAATGCAGGGCATCATTCCATATATAATGTCTCCAAAAAGCCTCTAAAAAGTAGGGCTTCTAGAAATTTAATCTGCAAGATTATTTATGTTTGAATTTTAGTAGATTTTTAAGGAATTCAGTTCTTTACTATTCAGACTCTTAATTGAGGAGATCATCCAAAGCAATCTCAGCATTTCTTGGCCCTGAGAGGCACCAAGAAACCAAGCTAAAGAGAAGGCTGTGCTAGTCCTACAAAGTTCCAAAAAGGATCAAGAGAGTTTAGAAGATGCCATGTGTTTAAAAATAAAATATGAATGGAAATGTATGAAGTAGAAGTGGTTTTGAAAAAGAGTAGGGAACCCAAGAAAGCATTATTGAAATAGTATGATTTTGAGAGACTTGTGCTTAAATCAGCACAAATCAGGATTGTCTGATTGTAGAAGCAGCCAGACCAAAATCCTGGGCATTTTTTTAGGTCATGACCATGGGGTACTTGGCTAGAGGACCGTTGATTTCTGACTTTATAGTTTATGAAGGCTGAAATTTATGTCCCTTCCTGCTTGTTTTCTGGCAGCCTGAAGAAAAGAGTTTGTGTGTGGTAGATTCTGAGCCCGGCTTTGAGGGGAGAGGCAGAGGCCTAGAAGTTCTGGATTTGAGCCCAGGCCCAGTTATTTATTTATGCATATTTAGTCATATTTTTCATCATTGTGACCAAAAGACTCGATAAGGATGATTTAGAGGGGGAAAAGTTTATTTTGGCTCACGGTTTCAGAGTCAGTCCATGGTCAGTCAATTCCATGGGTTCAAGGTGAAGCAGAAGGTCATGGTGGAAAGTATGGCAAAGGAAAGCAGCTCAGGACATGGCCAGTAGGAGGCAGAGAGAGAGAGCTTTGTTCACCAGGAACAAAAATATATGCCCCCAAACTATACCACCCATGACCTACTTCTTTCAGCCACACCCTACCTGCCTATAGCTATTGCCCAGTTAATCCACGTCAGTGAATTAATCCATGGATTTGGTTACACTTTCGTATAATCTAATTATTTCACCTTGAAAATTCCTGCATTGTCTTATACATGCACTTTTGGGGGATACTACATATTGAAACCATAACGTTCTGCCCCTGGCCCCCTAAAGCTCATGCTCATCTCCCTATGCAAAATACATTTAGTCCATTTCCAAGATTCCCCATAGTCTTAACAGTTCCAGCATTACCCAAAAGTCCAAGTCCAAAATCTCCTCTGACTCAAGGCAAGTTCTCAGCACAAGCTTCCGTAAAGATCAAAAGCATGTTACATTTAACAAATATATAATGGCACAGATTAAACATTTCTGTTCCAAAAGGGAGAAATAAAGGGCATAGACAAAAGGGATGGAACCAAAGCAAGACCATAATCTAAGCTGAGCAAACAAATTCTGCAGATCCACATCCAGCATCTGGGGCACATGGCATCAAGATGCTCTCTCAGAAGGGTTTGTGTAGCTCTGCCCCTAAGACCTTGCTGTCTGCATGGCCTCTCTCTTGGCTTGTATCTGCTTGATTCTCACAGCTATCCTCAGCAGACTTCCCACATTACTGGCATATCTTAATCCCAGGGATATCCACTGCAGCTGCTGCTTCCTTCTGGAATCTTCATGCATCACCCTCTCAGAGACAGCCCTCAGGGACTATGAATCTGCTACACTTTGCTGGCCTCCCTGATGTTCCTTTGAAATCTTGGTGGAAACCGCCATGACCTTCTAACTCCAACATTCTGCAGTTGTGCAGAACCAGCACCACATGGTTGATACTGAGGTCTGCTGCCATCTTGAGCAGTAGCCAAGCCTCCTGAGACCATGCTGCAGAAGCCTCTGAGTACCTGGGGTAACTGAGCACATGTTAGGTTCCCTGTGCAACCAGGATGTCCCCAAGGTCTCTTCTCAAAGGAACTTTTACTTTTATACCCTTGAGCCTGAGATGGTGTGGTCTTGCCAATTCCTTAGATGCCCTCAAGCCATCTTTCCTATTGTTTCTTTAGTGGCTGTGATCTCTTTGACAGCCACACCTTCCTTAGCCCCAGTTTTATTCACACTTTTCTGGCCAAACTGCAAGCCTTTCAAATCTTTATGCTCTGCTTTCTGTTCCTGATCATCACAGTAAACTTGGCTAAAAACTGCTAGCAATATACTTGTTATTGTCCTAATGCTATGAAATTTCCTGTGCCCGATTAATTTAGTCTACCACCTGTAAGTTCAGCCTCATAGAAAGTCTCAGGATATGGGCAAAATATTAACTTCTTTGTCAGAATATAACACAAATGGCCTCTACTCCAATATCCAAAAGAGTCCTCCTTCTCCTCTGAAACCTCCTGAGACCAGCCTTTACGGTCCACAGTCCTATCAGCATTCTAGTCTTCTGAACTCCCATCAGAATTGCCCATTAAATTCTGCTTGCAACATTCTAAAGCTTTTCCAACTTGCATCTCCAATTTTTTCTCAACTCCTCATGCTAACCAATACCCAATGCTGAATATTATAGTGAGGTTAGTCACAGCAATGACCATATCTGGGTACCAATTTATTTCTGTCAGATTTTTTTATTGCTGCGACCAAAAGATCTGACAAGATGATTTAGAGGAGGAGAAGTTTATTTTGGCTTACAGTTGGTTCAGATCAAACCATGATTGGCTGACTTCGTAACTGTGGACCTGAGGTCGGGCAGAACATCATGGAAGAAGGGTGTGGTGGAGGAAAGCAGCTCAGAACATGATCACCAGCCAGCAGAGAGAGAGAGTTGTGTTCACCAGGGACAAAAATATATACTCAAAGATACACCTCAGTGACATACTTTCTCCAGCCACACCTTACCTGCCTATAGTTATTGTCCTGTTAGGTTACATATCTTCTAATCATTTCACCTCTGAGAATTCTTGCATTGTCTCATGTGAACTTTTGGGGGATACTTCATATCTAAATCATAACATTCATTTAGACAATAATTGTATATGGGGACTGGGGATATGCCTCAGTTGGTAGAGTGCTTGCCTGATATGCACTAGGCCCTAGGTTCAATCCCCGGCACCACACACACACAAAAAGTATATGTTTATAGCATACAATGTGGTGTTTTGATAAATGTATACATTGTAAAATGACTAAATCAAGGTAATTCACATATCTCTCATCTTATCATACTTATTATATATTTATTTTGTACTGAGGATTGAACCTAGGGGTGCTTAACAACTGAGCCACATTCCCAGCCCTTTTAAATTTTTATTTGAGACATGGTCTTGCTAAGTTGTTGAGGCTCCTTTGAACTTTCAATCCTCCTGCCTCAGCTCCCCAAGCTGCTGGGATAATGAGAACATTATGGTCTACTCTCGGCAATTTTCAATTACACTGCATTGTTATTAACTATAGTAACCATGTTGTACAAGACATTTCTACAACTTATTTGTTCTGTTTCACTTTGTGAAACTTTGTGCCTTTTAACTTCTCTCACCCCAGCTCCTGGCAGCTATTGTTCTATTCTTTGCTTCTGGTAGTGTGACCTTTTTAGGTTCTACATGTAAATGAGATGGCGGAGTGTTTGTCTTTCTGTCCTGGGTCAGTTATTTCTGGATGTGTGACCTCATTGCATTCGTCATCTATAAAATGCCTACCTCCCTTTCTCTACATGCTCCACAGAGCAATTATGAAACACAATGAAATCATGTGTGAATTCTGAGTCTTAACATTACCATCACATATTAGAAGTGCTTGCTTGGGGCTCAGAAATTTTCTCTTATTTTAATTTGGCATCCACAATGACATGTATTTAATATTGAGCAAAGCAGTGAAATATATAAAAGGACTTAAATTTGGTTAATTCTTTGTTACTTGGGAATATTTGGGATCATTGAATTTGCAGAACTTTTAGACTTGACTTTCCTTTACCTCTTCTATCACTTAGAAAATAGATGGGTCACCATGCGCGGTGGCGCATGCCTGCAATCCCAGCACTTAGGGAGGCTGAGACAGGAGAATCATGAGTTGAAAGCCAGCCTCAGCAATGGCAAGGCACTAAGCAACTCAGTGAGACCCTGTCTTTAAATAAAACACAAAATAGGGCTGGGGGCGTGGCTCAGTGGTGGAGTACTCCCGAGTTCAATCCTTGGTACCAAAAAAGAAAAGAAAAGAAAAGAAAATAGATGTGTCTGCCATGGCAGAGAAATTTGGACTAGTAGAGGCTTAAACAACCTACAAGAACAGTTTTCTTTCATGTAACAGTCCAGGTAGAAGTGGTTCAGGGCAGTTTTAGGGGCAGGGTGGTACATGGAGTCAGAGACTGAGGTGCTTCTATCTTATTTTTTATGTGGTTTCTACCTCTTGGCCCAAAGTGGCTGTCCCAACTCTGATCATTAGGAAAGAGATGAAAAGAAGAAACTGACCAAAGCCTCACATCTCTGCATGCACATCCCTTTGGGCAGAACTATTCAAGTGTCCACTTGGCTAGAGAGTAGTTTTGAGCTCAGTTCTATGTGTCCATATAGAAATTCAGTTACTGGAAAAAAAGGAGACAAAATATCATTGGGGGTGGGCAGGCAGTGTCTGCCACAGATGCCCAGGGTCATGTCAGTAATGTTTCTATAGAAAGTACACAGATATGTGGAAGGCAGTTTTTATTAGATCATCTCCATCCACAACTGTGGGGTGACATTTAAAGAGGAGAATGGGGAGTTTGAGGCTGTTGACTTAGAAGAGGCTTGGAGATTTTATTTGTGCTTTTCTTTTATTCAGTCTTTTAAAGCCTTTTATTATTCATGGAGCTCCTGGTTATTGCTTCTTGCCACATTCAGGCACATTGGTAGGTGCTGGGGAGTCAGAAATCATAGTTCCTGCTCTCCAAAGGTCTACTCTACAGGGGAGACAGGTATATCACACAAAAGGAGAGAACTCTCTGACATATACTGTGATAGAAGGCTGTGGGCAGAGTGCTAGGGGAAGACCTAACCACCCTTGGCAGTCAGGTAATGAGTGCTTGTGTGTGTGTTGGATGCAGGATGGTGTAAGGTCCTCAGAAGGGGGAGGTTTGACTGCAGTTGTGTCCGATCACCTTGAATAGTGAAGGGTCCCTGGGAGTGGGAACAAAGTGAACTGATAAGAGGCTATTATCTGGGCTGGGGTTGTGGTTCAGTGGTAGAGCACTTGCCTTGCATCCTGAAGGCACTGGGTTTGATCCTCAGCACCACATAAAAATAAATAAATAAAGATATTGTGTCCATCTACAACTAAATATAAATATATATATATATATATATATATATATATATATATATTCGTTATCTAGTGTCACATCCGTGGTTTCATGTTTTGTCTTTTTCTCTTCCTAGATCCTCTCACTGTGGACATTGAGAACCATCCTGGGAAGGAACAATGCTGCCCTGGTGGGAACTGTCTCTTTACCTGCTGTCTTCACTAGGCTTCCACTTCTATTCTTTCTATGAAGTTTACAAAGTCTCCAGAGGTAAGGCTCCATGATTTTCTGATCTCCTATCAAAAAAAGAAGTAGGGGGGCTGGGATTGTAGCTCAGTGGTAGAGCTCTTGCCTCGCATGCATGAGGCCCTGGGTTCCATCCTCAGCACCACATACAAAGCAATAAAATAAAGATGTTGTGTCCATCTACAACTAAAAAAATATTAAAAAAAAAGAAGTGGGGAGCGAATGCCTATAGGAGTAAGATTCCATAGAATCAGGGTGACTTGGACCCTGCTTTTCTTTTGCTCGGTCTTAGATAGTTTGAATCAATGACTTGAGTTCATGACGTGCTTTATCTCAATGCTTTTAGGTAATTTTGTGACTCATCTCCTGTAATGGCTGCTGCTACTTTTGTGTGTGCGTGTGTGTGTGTGTGTGTGTGTGTGTGTGTGTGTGTGTTGGGGACAGAACCCAGGGCCTGGTGCATCCTGATCATATGTTCTACCACTGAGCTATACCCCTAGCCTTTCCTGTAATAGGAGGATTTGATTCAACAGCTGTTGAAGGCCATGAAGGGAATTTACCTCAGGAATTTGGAGTATACTTTTAAATTTCTCTTTCACCAACATTCTTTTCAGGCATATCTCAGATATATGGAGACAGTTTGAAGGTGTTAGTGATTCAGACCCTTTTTATCTTTTTTCTTTTTTTGTTAGTCAGAGGCTTGCTATGTTTCCCAGACTGGCCTCAAACCCCTGGACTTAAGCATTCCTCTGTCTCAGCCTCCCAAGTGGCTGGGCCTATAAGCACGGATCACCACAAACTGCTTCCTTTTGTTCTGTGATCTTTTTTTTTTTTGGTGCTGGGGATTGAACTCAGGGGCACTCGACCACTGAGCCACATCCCCAGCCCTATTTTGTGTTTTATGTAGAGACAGGGTCTCAATGAGTTGCTTAGCACCTTGCTATTGTTGAGGGTGGCTTTGAACTCACGACTCTCCTGTCTCAGCCTCCTTAAGTTCTGGGATTACAGACTTGCACCACCGCGCCTAGCTGTTCTGCAATCTTTAATGTGTTGCTGTTGTGTGTGTGTTGGAGGTGAATTATCCCCAACTCATATTCTAGCCCATAGTAAGGGGAATGAGGACTCTCCTTTCTTTAGACAGCAGTTTGGCAAGAGTACTTGGTCACTCCTGCTCATACCCAATTGGTCAGCACTGAGCCACATGGCTATAGCTGGGAGAGTGGGAAGGATAGTCCTTAGCTTAGTGGCCATATGCTACCTAAAATCTCTCATGCTGTGTCAGAAAGAATTTTGGAGGGATCATGGGTAGTCTCTGCCATAGTTAGGGACAACTTCTTAGATATATTGGAGATTGCTGAGTCTGTCCTAAAGAAGAGCAGGAGCTAGTCAAGTAGAGAGGGGAGCTGAGGAGATGTGGACAGAGATGGCTTTGTAGGCAAGTGGACAAGCTTGTGTAATACCACCAGGACATGAGAAAGTGCAACATGATCTAGGAAGTGCAAACCACCCATGGAATGTAGTATATGCCTGGAATGTGGGATCTGATGGGGGAGTGGAAAGGGTTGAACTTAGATCAAAGAGCAGGTATGGATTGTGAAAGGCATGGTATATTCCACTGAGGAATCTGGATCTCATTTTAAAGGCAGAAGAACATGTTGAAAGTAGGTGAGGTCATTTAAAATGGAAAAGGCAGAAGCCAGGGGTGTAGCTCAAAGTAGAGTGAATGCTCAGTATGTGCAAGGCCCTGGGTTTGATCCTCAGCACCTCAGTAAAATAAAATGGTGACGTTAGGTTTTGGGAAGCACCACTGAGCGTGCCTTGCCTTATGTGTACAGACCACCCCACAATCACCAGGAGTAACTTTTCTCTCCATTCTACCCATGTCCCACTTAAAGCTATGGGCTCGATGGCAGAGACTGACCATTTAAAGTAGATGGGCCGGCCATGCAATTGTGTTTCCTGCTGAAGCTTCTGGTCTCTCAGCTCATGTAGAGGAAACTAACTTGCGGTGTCAAACACCATGCTGGCTACTTTGTGATCCTCATCTCATTGAATCTTTGACACAGCCAAAGATGAGATGGTACATTACTTAGAAGACAGGTTTGGCAACAGGAATGGCATGCAGATAACTGTGGTCCATAGCAGGTATGATGTCTAGATGGCATTAGACACTTTGGCTCCTTTTCCCATGTTCCTCTGAGATCCTTAGCATATGGCTCTGTCTTATGTACTGTGGCTGTTCCAGGAGTCATCTTTGTTTTTTTTTGCCTAATAGGAAGGATGGAAGGGAAGGGCAGGATAGTTATCTCCTTTTTAGAAAGTGACCTGAAAGTTGCTTATGGCATATACATTCAGTCATGTCCCACTTACCAGAACCTAGTCCTGTGGCCGCATTAGTTGAGAGAGAAGCTAGGAAGCATAATCTTCCTTTGGAAGGTCATTTTTTTTCCAGTGTAAACTCAATGGTTATATGACAGAGGAAGAAAGCAAGAATGGATATTAGCAATTAATCAGTCTCCTCCATAGATGGGTGTCTTAGTTATCTATTGCTGCATAATGAACTATCCTAAAACTTTGTTATTTAAGACAATACCTACTATCTACTATTTTTCACTGTTCTGGGAGAATTTTCCCCTTTTGAATAGGCTTTACTATATATCAGGGATTGAACCCAGGGGTACATAACCACTGAGCCTCATCCCTAGGTCTTTTTATGTTTTTTGAGATAGGGGCTTACTAAGTTGCTTAGGGCCTCACTGAGTTGCTGAAGCTGGCCTTGAACTTGTAATCCTCCTGCCTCAGCCTCCAGTGTTGCTGGGATTAGAGGTGTGCACCAGCAGTTTTAGATTCACAGAAACTTTGAACAGAAAGTACAGAGTTTCCATGTCCCCTGTGCTCTGAGACACGTATAGCCCTCCTGCCAATATCCAGCACCACAACTGATGAACCTACATCAACCTATCATAATCACTCAAAGACCATAGCTTATAAAAGGGTCCATTCTTGGTGATGTGCATTCTATGGGTTTTGAGAAGTGCATGATGACAAGTATCCACCTTATAACATCATACAGAGTAGTTTCACCACCACCCCCAAATCCTCTGAGTTCTGCCTATTTATCCCTTCCCCCAACTCCTGGCAATTCCTGATCTTTTTACTGTCTCCATAGTTTGCCTTTTCTAGAATGTCATATAGTTGGGAATCATACAGTATGTAGCCTCTTTAGTATGGCTTCTTTCACTTAGAAGCATTTAAGGCTCTTCCATGTTTTCTCATGGCTTGACAGCTCAATACTTTTTACTGCTGAATAATATTCCATAGTCTGAATGTACCACAGTTTATTCGATCCCTGTAGAAGGACATCCCAGTTTTGCTTCCAAATTTTGGCAATTACAGATAAACTTTTAAACACTTGTGTGCGTGTTGTTGTGTGGACATAGTTTTTACTCATTTGGGTAAATGACAAGGAAGGTAATTGCTGGATCATATGATTAAAGTATGTTTATTTTTGTAAGAAACTGTCAAACTGTTGAACAAGGTGGTTGTACTGTTTTGTATTCCTGCCAGCAATGAGTAGCAATCTCTGTTACTCCACATCCTTGCCAGCAATTATTGATGTCAGAGTTGTGTTTGTTGGCTGTCCTCATAGGTATGTAGTGGTGTCCTGTTGTTTTCTTTGATGACATAGGCCATGGGGCATCTTTTCATATGCTTATTTGTATATCTTCTATGGCTAAGTGTCTGGGTCTTTGGCCCATTTTTAAAGTGAGTAGTTCATTTTTTTACTGCTGAGCTTAAAGACTCACAAAAAAATTGAGTATATAAAACCTTTGTATATTTTGGGTAATAGTCTCAAAATTTATCAGATACACCTTTTGCAAATATTGTTTTTTTCCTATTCTGTGGCTTGTCTCTTCATTTTCTTGACAGTGTTCTTTTCAAGCACTTTTTAATTTAAATGAAGTCTGGCTCATCAATTCTTTTTTTCATAGATCATGCCAAAAACGTCATTACCACACCTAATGTCATCTAGATTTTCTCCTATTTTATCTTCTAGAAGTTTACAGTTTTACATTTGACATTTAGATCTATGCTCCATTTTGATTAATTTTTGTAAAAGATTTTTTTTTTTTTGCATGTGGATGTCTAGTTGTTCCAGCACCATTTGCTGAAAAGACTGTCTTTATTCCATTGTATTACCTTTGTTCTTTTTCTGAATCTGTTGAGTATATTTATGTGAGTCTATTTCTGGGCTCTCTGTTCTGCTCCAATGACTTATTTGTTTATTCTTTGACCAATATCATACTGTCTTGATTACTATACATTTATAATTAAAATCTTGAAGACAGGCAGTGCCAGTCTTCTGACTTTCTTTTTCAATACCATGTTGGTTATTCGGGGTCTTTGCTTCTGTCTATAAATTGGACAATCTCTTTGTCAAAATGATGTGATGAGATTTTGATTGGAATTGCATTGAATCTGTAGATTAAAATTGGAAAACTTCCTCAATATGGGGTGTTTAGTGGAAGCACAGACTATCTCTCCATTTGTTTAGTTCTTTGATTTTTCTTTTTTTCATGAGAGTTTTGTAGTTTTCATCATGTAGAGTGGGGGTACATTTTTGGTTAGATGTCTATCTAAGTGTTTTATTTTTTAGAGTGATAGTGTACATGGTATTGTTTTAATTTCAAGTTTTATTTATTTATTGCTGGCATATAGGAAAGCAGTTGACTTTTGTATATTAGCCTCATATTCTGCAACCTTGCTATACCTAGTGGACCTGGGGTTTAAACCCAGGTCTTTTCAACACTAAACCTGATCCTTTTTCTATTATATCACTCATATTAATGTTTTCCCAAACCAGCTTGTTTTAAAGAGGAAGTTCTTTTTTTTTTAATATTTATTTTTTAGTTGTAGGTGGACAGAATATCTTTATTTTATTTTTATGTGGGTCTGAGGATCGAACCCAGTGACTCACACGTGCTAGGCAAGCATGCTACCACTGAGCCATAACCCCAGCCCAAGAGGAAGTTCTTTTGTGTGTTCTACTACTAAACTTTAAACTGAGAACTTTTATTCCAGTGGAGCAAATGATTTCATTCCTTCTTATGCAGTGGTAGCTGCTGGGGTGGGTGTGGAGCTTCCTCTGTGATTTGTATAAACCTTCTGTGCCTCAGAAGCTGAATGCTCCTTAGCTGATTACTGAACACTCTGCAGCTCAAAGCTGCTTTTATCCCCATTCTTTTCCTCTGATTGTCAATGCCAGTGTGTTTCACAGAACATTGTCGGAAAACATCTTCCTCTAATCCTTTGACCAGTTCAGTTAATGGAACCCGGATCCCCCTGCCTTGATGAAGTGTGCTTTACTGGTGCAATGCCAAGCCTTCTTGGTTCCACATCTCATTTTCTAGCTCAAGAAAAAGTGCCATTTGCCTACATTTTAGAGGTAGGACACTAGGAAAATTGTCTCCTTGGTGAACTTTTCTGGAGCCTTTCTATGTGGAGTAAACGCAGTGCCTAGAATAAACTAGAGGCTCATAATGTACTTGTTAAGGTCATCGGCATGGATGCTCGTTTCTGGGCATGGAGCAGGCATTTCTTTCATTCCTCCATCAATAGCTGCAGAGTTGGCAGGCCATGGGAAACAGCAGACTGATTTTAATGGTCTCAGTCAAATGGAATCTCTTGACAAATTCACAGCAGGGATTGAACAGAGTCCCCCTATTCTCTCTGATTCTACCAAATATAGAGTATCTCTAAGTCATATGGAACTTCTTGGGGAGGGTGATGGTGATCTGCTGTGCTGGGTGGCCTTTCCCCTGGTGCTCTGTAGGCTCTGTAGTATTGCTGCTAATCCACAGCTACTGCATTAAGTTTATGCCTTATGTTTTAGGAGAGGTGGAAACACTTGTTTCTCTGCTTAACTTTGAACATGAGGGAAGTTGCAATGTACTGTGCAACTTACAATGTAATTTGCAATGTATCCTGCCAAGCCTTAAAGCTTGCAGAATAAGTCTTGAAAGAATTAATGCCTATGCATAAAAGAGGACCATCTATTTTTGTGACCATATCAATTTAATGCAAAACTGAGAGTGCATATAACTGAATTCTTATTAGTGAAAAGAATTGATGATAGGAAGTCACCTGTTAAAGCACGTGAGAGGGAATCCTTGAATGACTAGTTCAATTTACTACCTGTTGGTTCTTATTTAAATATTGTATTTCTTCTTGTACCCATTTTGGCAGTTTGTAGCTTTCTAGGAGTCCGTTTTATGTAGCTTTTAAATTTGATTAGTATATAGTTCATAATACATTTAATTTTTTTGGTGGTTTCTTTATTGTCCTTTCCTTTTCAGTGTGTGTGTGTTTATTTTTTTACTTTCATTGCTTTGTTTCCCCTGGAGCTGGGCTCCCCATTCGCCATCCCCTGCCTTATTGTACATTTTTATTTTTACTTTCTCCCTTACTCCCTCTCTTGATCTTTCTCCTTCTTTCTCCCTTATATATTTTCTCTTTCTTTGACCAACTGTGCCAGAAATTGCATTAATTTTTTCAGCTTTTGACTGTGTTAGATTTTTCTGTTTCTTTTTCTCCGTTTCATTGATTTCTTCCCTTATTGTTTCCTTCCTTCATATTTCTCTGGGTTGGCTTCCTTTTTATTTTTATTTTATTCCAACTTTATGAGTGGATAATTATCTCCTTTAATTTTTAAGGAAGGGATTTGTATTTCTGTTGTCTCGGACTGTTGTTTTCAGAAGGTTTTCCAGAAGAAGAGTTATACAGTGAAACTGCACAAACACCTTCCAGGTTCTTCCTAGATCCAGCCTACTCTCAGGGATGCTGTGCCTCTTAACACTTGAGTCTTTATGCTTTTGTTTATCACAAATGCACTTGGCATGTAATGTGAAGTGAAGAATCAAATTATGTTTTTTGCAAATAGTTAACTACGCATTATTTATTAAGTCTTTCTCCATTGGATTATGGTACAATCTTTTTTTTTTTTTTTTGGTACCGGGTATTAAACTCACAGGTACTTGACCACTGAGCCACATCCCCAGCCCTATTTTGTGTTTTATGTAGAGATAGGATCTCAATGATTTTGTTGAGGCTGGCCTTGAACTCACTGTTCTCTTGTCTCAGCCTCCTAAAGTGCTGGGATTATAGGTGTGCACCACCTTGTCCAACTATGGTACAATCTTGATTATGTCTTAAATTTTTAAATGCCAGACTGGGGGCTATCTCTTCAGTTTCATTGATTTCTCAATCAACTCTTATTATTAGTATTGCACTATTTTAATTATTTTCGCTTTGTCAAATATTTAAGCTTCTGGAGTAAGATACTACTCATTGTTCTTTATTTCCAGATTTTTCTTAGTTCTTCTTTCTGGTTTATTTTTCCAGACATATGTTTGAAATTGCCAAGTTCCAAAAAAATCTCAGTAAGGTTTTAATAAGAATCACAACAAATATAAAGTAATTTGTAAATAGTTAATATTTTTACAACACTGTGTCTTTCCTTCCATGAATGCAATATTTTTTTCCCCTTTCTTTCTTTAAAATCTTGTTATTTCCCTTAATGAAGGTTTATGGTCTTCTTCATAATAGATCCTGCTAAAATTTTTAAGATTATTTTCAAGTCCGTTTTCTCTTTTTATGATTGGGATATTTTCCATCTGATTATTTCTGGTCTATGGTAAGGGTATTTCTTTTTTTCTTTTATGTTTCAACAATTTCTCTTCTGTTCCATTACTTATCATTTGTTTTTCATGGATTTTCTATTTAGATAACACCATCCAGAGATAATGACTTTACTTCATCTGTTTTTGCTTTGCTAGTTCTTCTAGGACAACATAATAGTTGGTGGTTATTCTGCTTTAATTCTGAACTAAATGGAAATCCTTGTATTGCTTTTACCATTAGTGAGAGATTGTGCAAGTTTTACTGATTTATCTTTAAAGAATCATGTTAAAGATTCTTTCCAGCTCTCTTTTAAAATTGGCAATTTTTATCCATCTTGAAAACTCCCATTTAAAAGAGTCCCTGTTTTTCCTCCTTTGTTCCATTAGCTTGATATTTAAGAGCAATCAGCTTTTCAGTAGCAAACTCCAGAGACTCCTACAACAAACTTGCCATGACCATGGCAGTTTTAAAACACACTACTTTTTCCCAAGTTTTTAAAAAAATACTAATTTCAGAGTGACATTGGTTGGCCTGTAATTTTATCCTCTGATTTCAGTCTTGGCATTCTGCTAGCTTTATAAAACAAATGTGGAAAATTACTTTTTAAAGTTTAAAAAATAATACTGTGAAGCTAATACATGATTTGTCTGTGTCCTGAAAGCTTAATATCATTCACTTGTAAGTTTGTCAAGACATGAAGTCTGTTTGGGAGTAGATTCATTGAAAATTTTCCCATATCCTTCAGGGTTATTGGTATATTTAGATTTTCTTTCTTTCTTTTTTTTGGTACTGGGGATTGAACTCAGAGGCACTCGACCACTGAGCCACATCCCCAGCCCTATTTTGTGTTTTATGTAGAGACAGGGTCTCACTGAGTTGTTTAGCGCCTTGCCCTTGCTGAGGCTGGCTTTGAACTCGCGATTCTCCTGTCTCAGCCTCCCTAAGTGCTGGGATTACAGGCTTGAGCCACTGCGCCCGGCTAAGATTTTCTTCTTCTTAAGTCAGTTGGAGCAATTTGTATTTTTCCATATCACAGAGATTTTCAAATGTACCAACACACAGTTGTATAGCATGTTATCATAATGTTTTGGATAATACATGAGTCTCGTTTCACCTGTTTTAGGATTTATCTAGTAGGCTTATTCTCTTTCTCAAAGAACAAGTTCTTGAATTTATTTATAAATTCTACCATTTTTCTGTGTTCTGTTTCTGAAGATTATTTTTGAATGAATAACAGCCACCCTAGGTCCTTTTGACTTCACAGAGCCCAAGTATACCTTCTTCTATGTAGTAGCTGTCCTCCTGAAAAGTTAGACTAACGATACTTTTATAAATGGAATTATGCTTTCCACTGATTTGTGTTTTCACTTCACAGGAGCTTTATTATCATTTCTTTAATCTTCAGTGATCTGAAGTTAATGTTTCTTTAAATAAACTCTTTAATGCCAGGGAGCCCTGCTAATTAAAGAGTCAGATTTTTTATGGGTAAAGTATTTGACTTGCGACCCCAGTTTCTTTGTTTTCATATAGCAGGCATCTCCAAGTGGGATATAATGACAGTTGAACACCTTCACTCTCTGCCTTTTATTTTTTCCTGTACACACTGGGGGGGCTTCACTATTCCTCATCTTAGTTTATGAGAAAAGGACAGAGCAGCTCATTTATGGATTAGTTCTTTCTTTCACATAGTTTGTTCAACCTGAATCTCTTGGAGGGTTTGTGCTTTATTAGGAGAAAAATATTTCCACTTCTTCTTGTGATTAGAGAAGTTTGGTTGTAAGATGGGTGGTAATTCTGGAAACCCCAGAACAGGGTGGGGAAACCCCAGAACCAGGTGGAGAAACTAAAGCAATGGGTCCTGTCCTTGAACACAGGGCCTTGCCATGGGAGCTGGCTGACCAAGGGTGGGACCACCAGGGACTCCTCAGTTAGGCTCTGTGGAGGGAGCCAAGTCCATGGCCCTGCAGGAGCCAAGGCCTGGACAGTCTGTGTTGCATCATTAGATGGAGTGCCTCGGCAGCCAAGATTCCATGCATCCTGTTTGGTGACACTCCACTTTGTACCTGACCATTGTGTTCCCTGTGGCCAGGGCTTAGTGAGTAATGTTTTCCTGTTGGGATTCTAGCCCTTTTCTGGTCTTTTCCTCCTTGTTGATACTGGTACTTAAGGTAGGTGATGGGGTTCAGGAACAATACTCCAAGGTTTGGCACCATGGCATTTGAGAAATGCCAAGCAACATTTCTGAGACGGTCAGTCTCACCAGCTGTCTGCCCTTCCTTGAGGTATGTTATAAAACCTAGAAGGATTTTCTGACCTTCCCCTGAAGCTGATGATAAGACCCCTAAGTGAGAGGTGCCCGGGCTCTACCTAGAGGAAAGGAATATCCTATTCTCTGAAGATACAGGGACACAGGAGAATCTGAAAAAAGCAGGGTTGGCTAAGTTCCTGCAGTTTCTTATCATGAGATCATACTGGGTGCCCTGTTAAATTTCTCCACAACTGTCCACTTTCCCCGAAACCTGGAATCACAACAAGCAAGCGTAACCATTGCTTTGGGTCTTGATTTCCTTATGAAAGCTCCTGTGTCATGTGTTAAATGAAAACTTTGAGGGAATCTCTGAAACATAGTCTTTATTGAGCTGTTTCAGATGCTAGCCAGTAAAAAGACCAGGTCCTGGGACAAGTTCTTGTAATTTCTGGTAACAGAACAAGGAAGGGGTTGGGAAAGTGTCTGCAGGACCTAGAGCTAAGAGAACTTTTATTCCTTTGGAGAAGGAAAGCACAGATGTTTACACTGAATTTACATTGATTATCGATTACAGGGGTGGGATTATGCAAAAGCAGGGTGTGAGGGGGACAGAAGGGCAATCCATAAGAAGTGGCTTGCTTCTGCATTTGTCCAGTTAACAATTGGAAATGTTTATATGTAAACAGGCCATGATCCTCTGTGATGAGATTTAAGATTTCAGCACTCCCTGAAGAGTAGCTTTCATTATTTTTGGCCTGCAGCTTGTCATTGATTAACCTCCTCCCATTCTCTCCTTCTATCCCCTTAGATTAAGGACATCTCAGAAATTCTTTTATCACAGGTATAATTTACATGAAATACATTCATATGGTCTTTTTTAGTCTTTTTGGGGGGTCTTTATTAGTCTTTTATTATAGAGGCTTCAGCCACAAGTCTAAGAAAAGGTAAGGCAAAGATGTTTGTCCTCTCCTACATTATGTAGGGGTGTGTGGGCTTCGAGAGATGCTACTTCCTGATGTTATAGGGCTAGGGTCTTCCGAGAAACTGAGGCAGTACAAAGTCCCCTCCAAGTCCCAATTCTTGGGATCAGGACAGAAAGACTTCAGATGTGTTGCTCAGAGTTACAGGGATGAGTTTATTAGAAGGGATAGTAGTAAGGGTAAAGGGGGCCTTCTCAAGGGAGAGAGAGGGTCAGTCCTTTCAGAGAAGAGAGGGATGGCATGCACCTCCTGTCATCTGGTTTTATTGGAGGTCCCAAGGAAGTTTCCAGAGAGTCTTAACCAGGTCCACCTCTTCACTTTTGACTGATAGCAGCATGAGATCAGACTTTCAAGTTCCTACTGCCATGACAACTGTAGGTCACTTTGGCCCATGTTGACCTGTTCTAATTGAAACTTAGTCTTACAGATTTTATGGTTAGGGGGAATTATCCTTATCTCCCCAAGTTCTGGGATCTGATCTGTGTAAGGGTCACGAAATTCCCCTGCTTCAGGGTAACTTGTGTTCTTCTTATCAGCATTTCAGGCCTGTGTTTCTCCTGCAGATAACAGGTAGTTTCTTGAAGAATGTAACATATCCTGTGGACTTAAGCCAGGCAGGGCTGCTGGTAAACTGCTTTTTAAAAGAGAAAGCTTGTGGGAGTCAGCACAGTGGGCCCATTTTACAGAATTATTCCCTTAACCTCATGTTCCCACCACTCAGTGTCTGTCTATCCTCTATCACTGATACTTTTAACAAACACTTTAGTAAGGGCCTTGGGACATGGCCTAGGTCTGAGGGCACTTGAAGGCAACCCCTAATGTTTGATGTCTCCACTCCTTCTCTGCCTTCTCCCTCTGCTGTCCACCAGTGATCCATGTTGCACCCCACACATGGAACAGGTACCGACCTCTCATCGCTCCCTCTTTGCTTGAGAGTTTCCATTTCCATTTGGAACTTCATCTACCTTTTCCAGGAGTGGTAGGGATTCCCATAGAAATTGTGTGCTCGGTGGTCAGCCCTAAGAGATGTCAGAATTTCTTATGTGAGCAGCTCTTTTGGGGGAAGTTTGCAAGCCATTTGTGCAGTTTATGGGTTTGCATCCTATTTACATATCTGATTTGGTTATTTCTATATAACATGTTCATTCCCTAAGTGAGGATTGGGATAGAGGAAAAGGAAACCCAAGCCTCAAATGTCATGGAAAAACTAGCACTTTATCACTACTCTTCTATATGATAATTTACCTATGAATATTTGAGAGTTGTTTATTATTACATTTTCTTATCAATAGGGGCCCATCTTTTCTGGTCCCCTTCTCCATTTTCATTTATTGCAGTTGGCTGTAGCCACTGGCTTCCTAGAGAAATAATCAGTAGGAGCTGATTGGCATTTTTCAAAAGCATAGAAACAGCAGGACGTGAACACCATGAGTGGGTGTGCACCTCCGTGACAGTGGCTTGTATCAGACAAGAGAGAGAGAGTGAGGATATGAATTTTCCCTTCTCTCTGATTATTGCCCACTAATTACCCCCACCCCAGAACTAATTTCCCATCAAAATCTTGAGGGTGAAAGTGGTAGTTTAGTTAGAGGTTTTAAGTAAGTGGTTTACCACCACTGCTCATTGGCAGAGATTAAAATGCAAATCCTCTGGCTCAGTAGGATGGGGATTTGATGTGTCCTTTTGTTGGGGGGAAGAATTGACAACAGACACAGTAATCAAGACTCATCAGTGGGAATTGCTGCATTTCTATGCTCTCAGGCAGTTTTGTGGAGTGCTGGATTTTGGGAAATGGAACCAGGGCACTAGAGGAAAGGGCTGCCTCTGCTGCCAGTCTGTCTTGTGTGGTATGGAGAGGATTCCCAGGCACAGAAGGCTTCTATCCATTTGCAGCAGCTTCCTGCTTGACTGCATTTGAGTGAGGAAGAAAACTTCAGAGCTGCCCATGGAGTGAGGGCATGGGCTTCCTACCTGGGAAGGAATCATCACTGAGGGTCTGAGGGCTGTCATTCTTCACAGAAAGATCGGTGGCTGCAGGTTCTCAGCCTCTGCTCACTTATATCAATCAAATGCATTCCGCGACTGTGAATTTTCATGTAACTTAAGACAGTCTGAAGATAATGATTTCCAAATGGGTCATGGGTAGATCTGAGTTGGAATTTAGGATTGATATCATGTATATAGCATTTGTTTGCAACAAAAAAACCAGAGGGTGATTTGCAGAAATTCTCTAAACCTGGGGAGAATTTTTGGTCTAGAATTATGTTGTCCAGTATGGTAATCCCTAGCCACTTAGGGGTAATAAGCACTTAAAATGTGGCTCTTTTGAATTGAGATGTTCTATAAGGACAGTGTGTACATTGGATTATAAAGAATTAGAAAAAGGAAATGTTAAATTACTTATTAATAATTGTTTCATATTGATTATATATTGAAATAATATTTCAGCTATTTTGTATAAGAAGTATATAATAAAATTAATTTTATCTATTTTTTTTTCTTTGTTGCTATAAGAAACTTTATAGATGTGGCTCATATTGCATTTCTATTGGACCGTGCTGGGCAGGATTTTATCCTGATTTTCCTGTCTACATAGGAGATTTTTCCACCACTACATGAAGGAAAGGAATACTGTTCTTAGGTTCTGAATACTTTTGGCTGGATATGTTCTTTCTTGGAGCCTGTGGGAGGTGGCAAGCAAATTTTTCCCACTAGAGGGAGATATATTACAATTTCAGGAAGTGTGGGATTAGCATGTCAACTGCTGTTTATGAATGTATTCTTTTTTTTTTTTTTAATAAAAGAGAATAGCTCAAGTTTTTGCTTTGTTTCACTTGTGCATAATCTTGATGTTTCTGGAGTTTGCATTTTGTGTAAACGTGAAGCTGCAACGAAAGAGGGAATAATAGGCAGAGGTTTCCCACTCTCTCTAGAATGAATTCTGAGCTTTCTGTTACTTCTTTGTTGGATTGCAGTCACTTGTCATTTGCCCATGGACTGTTTTCTTGGACTTGAGCCTATTCCTAATGCAAGACACACAATGTGGCTTTGTGTGCAGCTGTAACAGAAAAGACCAGTGCCCCACTACAATTGCATGCCCGCTGTCATCACACCCCTGTGTGACACTCCTGGTGCACATGGGATATACATAAACGGGCTCCTGGAGCTGTCATGTATTTCCCTGGGCCAGTGTGCAACACCCTTCTCTTTCCTCTTGTTCCTTGGAGCAGCGTTGCCTGGGTTTGGGGCTGGGGCTACTGCTTCCATCTAGCACGTGTGAATCTGCCCCTTGATCCTACTCTCAAAGCAGTATCATTTCATGATTGTGCTTAGTGACCCCATGCTCTTTTGTTTTTCCTTTTGGGAAACCAAAGTTCCTTCTCAGTTTCTAGAGTTTTTTTTTTTTTAAATCTGATAGGCATAGAGTTTTCTTTTTTCTTTATTTTCTTGTCTATGTTTTCTTTGTCCCTCTTTAATGAGTCACAGCCATTCTGGTGGCTTTGTCACTACCCTTGGACTGAGGACTCCTATGCCTTTATCTCCACCTGAGGACCTTCTTTGCTCTCCACCCTCACCCACCTACCTGTCTCCTGGACATCACACAGGCCTCAAGGTTAGCCCTTATCTCCCCTATTGAGGCACTAGTCAGCTCTATGGCTGTTTCATATTTTTTGTTTGTGTATCTTGCCCAGTGTACAGGAAGCCCTCAGAGGCCAAAAGCTTTGCCAGTCTGATTCTTTTTTTTTTTCCTAGTATCTCACATGAGGTCTGGTTATTGCACACCTTCAAGAAGTATTTGAAGATTCGGTGTTTTGAAAAAAAAAAGAAAAAAAAAACAAAACAAGATTCGGTGTTTTGTTTTGTTAAAAAAAAATTGTATCATTGATTTATGAACACACTTACTACCCTGATTCGATTCCATTTTATTCTGTCTTGTTAACATTCTCTCATATAATAGTCATGATCACTATCATTTGGTGGCATGGTCCATATTAAAAAAAAGTTTTAATAACCTGTAGAAGTGGGGAATTTGCACCAGCCTCTCCCAGGGTTGGACCAGTATTTCCCTGTGTTGGACACTTTTCTCCTCTGATCCCCTTTCCTTCTGTGACCCTTATTACAAGTTAAAAGGGACCTTTCTACCAGCCCCACCCTGTATGTCCAAGAACTTAGGTCACAGAAAACCAGAAAGGAGGTCAAAGAGTGTGACATGTTTGTGTCCCCCTGGCTGCTTTTGCAGGACATTTTCCAATTTCTTTTAGTGCCTTCGCTATGTAGCCAACCTGTTTGTTTAGACTTGTGACTAATGGAGACTGTTTTTCTTGTCAGAGCATGAAGAGGAATTGGACCGGGAATTTGAGCTGGAGACTGACGGTTTATTTGGAGGACTAAAAAAGGTACAAAGTGGATCAGTGAGAACTTTCTCAGTTTTCGAATCTGAGTTTAGTATTTTGTATCACTTTTATATTTGGAGTTGACCAGGTATAGTATAGTATTTAGCAATAATTGGGAATGAAGTGCCTTCCTGGAGTAAAAATATGAGAGCACCATGCTGGATAAGGCATTCTTTATGGTCTCAATTTTTCTTGTTCCCTGCTTCTTCTTAAGATACCAGAAATCCAGTTATGTAACCTTATCAGTTAGTACACTTTTAGTACACTTGAGTCAAGCTCAGGAAGTCCCATCTTGACCTATCCGTATCTGTTAGAATCAAACATGGTCCTGGATGCTTGCTCTGCCTGCCCTTGACAACTGGAAGAATGTCCTCTGTTAGCCTATCAGTGGCCCTGCCATGCCCCTTGTGGAGCATGCTGGGAATTCCCACCCCTTTTCTTCCCACCCTTTTCCCCCCCGTGGTGGAATAGCTCATTTGTCTTTTGCTGCAGTTTATTTTGTAGCAGGCAGGGTGGCCACTGTTCTGTCAGACCTTGTACTCTTTTGATGTGACAGGTAGCACTTCAGTGCTAGAGAATGTTGTAGGTGAGTACCAGACTCTGCCCTTCCAGTGGACAGATCCTAGACCCCTAGTCTTCCCACCAGCACCTCTTTGTCTGGAATTCTTCTTATTCTTCCTTTTTAAGTTTCCCAGGACCCCATTTCAATACTGACTTGAATGTTAAGAGGTCAGTGGCTTAGCTCATGGTTTGAGGTTCTGGTCAAAGGTCAAGGCCAGTTATGAGCTATGTATTTTTTTTTTTTTCTGTTTTAACTTTTTTGTTACTGGGGATTGAACCCAGGTGCACTTAACCACTGAGCCACATTCCCAGCCCTTTTTTGTATTTTATTTAGAGATAGAGTCTCACTCAGTGAGTTACTTAGGGCCTTGCTAAGTTACTGAGTCTGGCTTTGAACTTGTGATCCTCCTGTCTCAACCTCCTGAACTGCTAGGGTTACAGGCGTGTTTCACTGCATCCAGCTTCAGTATGTTTTTAAAATTATATCAAAGCACTGCTTTTTACCACTTCTACTCTAAGTATATGGTATACTAGTAAAGTAGGTGGCCTGTACCCCGAAAGAGTATGTTCCTGCTCAGGAGGTGTGAGCTGCCTGGGAAAATAAAGTCTGAAATAATCAGTAAGAAATAAAGACAAAGCCAGAAATTAGATATAAAAAGAGAAACACCTGATAGGTCTTCCAGTCCTGATAGGAGCTGGAACTGAAAAAAGGCTTTATTTAAGGTGGAGTATGTCAAAGGCAGGGATAAAGTCTTAGCGGGAGGAGTCTTGTTTTGGTGCTTCCTTCACTGTGTGGTGAGGGGCTTGCAGCAAACAGGTTGATTGGCATTTTGGCAAGCTACACCCTTTTCTAGGAGGCTGTGTGGCTCCTGCTGGTCACTCCCATTTCTGTAGCTGTGCTAGAACTTGAGTGGTGAGCTAGGTAGGACGCCACATGGACTAGGCATTCTCAAACCAGTGGATTCCTACTGGGAGTTCCTGATACCTGGCTTTCCAGCTTAACAGCTCCAACATAGCTTTATTTTATTTTTTTAAAATTTTTTTTAGTTGTCAATAGATCTTTATTTTTTTATTTATATGTGGTGCTGGGAATTGAACCCAATGTCTCACACATGCTAGGCAAGCACTCTGCCACTGAGCTACAACCTCAGTCCTCCAACATAGCTTTAGTCCGCGCACGGTTCATGGATGGCTCCTGGCATACCAGATATAGTTTCAATCATCTTTTGTGGGCTAGCTTGAGACATAAAATAATGCTTAAAGTTCTGAGCATCTTATTTACAAATGAACTTTTGGAAGACAATTCATTTCAAAATTGGGCACTGCCTGTACTGCTGTTTTTCTCCCTTGACAATTGCAGATCTTGCCAAGTTGTGACAAGTTTACTTCAATTTCCATTTTGGTTTGCTGGGGTGGTCTGTCCCTCTTTCCAGCGCTGGCTCTATATAGAGGTAGTATGTCTGACATAAAGCCCATGTTTATCTGGTACTAGGAGGAGTGCCCGTATTGCATGCCGTGCTCTTTCTGGCTTTTGTTGCTCTATCCCTGGGATATTTCCATGAAAATTTGGATGTAAATTGAATTTGCATTCATGGCATTCTTTTCTAGATGTTTCTTATTCACATAACCCTCTCTTGGTTCATAGTTAGAATGTGAGGCAGGTAGGTTTGTGCCTATTTCAGATATGAGGAAACTTGGGAATTTTGAATTCTGTCAGAGTGGAATTTGAGGTAATAGGAAATGACCCTTATGAATCTCTTTAGAAATAAAACCCTATTGGATCCTCAACATGATTGGGTCACACAAAACAGTGATCTTTTTTCCTGTGTAGCCACAATTCTGGCATTTCACATAATACTGAATAACATAGAATTATTATTTTCTTTTTTTGCCAGGGGCCAAAGTAAGCAACCTATTTTAGAGCAAGAAACTTTTAGCTGAAGAGATGCAATTGTGAGGTAGTATGAGAAAATGAACACAGGGTCAGGCCCTGACAAGTTTTTGAGCTATGGCAGATTTCATTGTCAAGGGCAGGCTCAGCCCAGGGATGTGCTGCTATTTCTAGACAAAGGGGCTTTGTGTTCACTGACTTCCTGGCTCCCACCTGCTCCATTAGTCCAGCTGTTTGACTCCCAGCTAAGGCTCTAGAGTTCTGGGGAGTTGATCCTCCCTGACATTCTCCATGGTGGCCCTCATAACAGGCCAGGGGTGTTGACAGTCAGGCCCAATCTGCCTTCATGAAAAAAAGCACACAAGGCACAAATACACATGCATGGAGCCCCCAGAACTAAGTCCTTTGCCATCCTGATGAATCTTTGTCTATCCCTTCATCCATGTGACAATTGATCCATTTGCCTTAAAGTTCTGAGCACCTGTTTTCTCATCTGTCTACATCTCATTACCTTGCATGTGGGTGGGTGGCTTGGAGTCCTAGAATTTAGAGAGAAAATGACGAGTCCTGGTGGATACTAACAAATGAAGGAAATTGATACCATGCCCTTAGGTTCTAGACGCTCCTTACTGAATATTTCCATTCTTGGGAGGCTGTAGCAGGTGGCAAGCAAATGCTACTTTAGTCTGAATGCTAATCAAAGGAAAATGTTAAGTGTGAACAGAAAAGAAATAGTGAACTTAAGAAGAAAGCTCATGTTCTCCAGCCAGCCCGCTCCCTGCATGTTTGTCTACAGCTAGTGGCTGAACCTCAGTACCACAGACATTTGGGACCAAAAGATTCTTCATTTTGGGAGCTTCTCTGTGCCTTTTATGATACACAACATCTCTGGACTCTCTTGGTGAATGCCAACCACATGGTGTTCCCATGCCTTGACCATTAAGAATGTCTCCAGGCACTGCCAAAGCCTCCCAGAGGGTGGGATCACCCACTTTTGAGAATAGCTCTTCTATCCACTAGTTAAGGGCTTTGTGCCCAGTGCCTTGGTCATGTTGACTTGCCATTCTCACCTTAGCCCATCCTGTTTCCTCATCTGGATGTGCCTCCCCTCCTCCCTTTCTGGCCCTGACACTTCAGATCTCACCTGTGTTTGCCTGTCATGGATGTATTACCCGAACCTCGATGGTGTGCTTGGTCCCCAACCCTTCCCTACCTCTCTCTCTACTTCCTCCACAACTACAGCTTTTAATGAATGTGTTTCTGTGTCTAAGTTCATACCAGAAGCAGTGGGGAATCAGAGAGACAAGGTTCCATGCTAGTGTCTCCTAGTGGGGACAGGCCAACAATAAATAAATGGACAAATGTAGGCTGGGCAAGGTGGTGCTCTCTTGTAATCGCAGTGACTCAGGAGGAGACTGAGGCAGGAGGATCTCAAATTTGAGGCTAGTCTAGGTACTGTAGTGAGTTCTTGTCTCAAAATTAAAAACCAAAAACCAAAAAACCAGGGATGGTGATGTAGTTAAGTGGTAAAGTACCTCTGGGTTCAATTTCTAGTAACTTTTTTTTTTAAAGTGAGCAAATATAACAGCCACAGATTGAGTTAAATGGTACAAAGGTGTTTTAATCCATTTTCATTACCATAGCAGAATACCTGAGGTAGGCTATTTTATAAAGAAAAGAGGCTTGCTTTGGCTCACAGTTCTGGAGGTACAAGGTTGAGGGGCCTGAACCTCAACACCTGGGACCCCCACTGGGACAGCACCTTCTGGGTGCCCACTAGGACAGCCTTCCTAGTTGTCAGAGTGAGTCCCACGGTGGCACAGGGCATCACATGGCAAGGGTCAGTGAGAGCTCATGTGTCTGTGTGGTCTCTTTTCTTATAAAGCCACCCTAATGATTTTATCTAAACCTTTTTCCTAAGGTCCCCTCAAACTACTAGAGTTGGATTAAGCTTCCACCCTCTTAATACCTCACAGTGGGAATTAAATTTCAACACATGAAGCCTTGGGGACATATTCAGCTATATCCAAATTATAGCAGAAGGAAACCAACAGACTGATGTGATGATAATGCTTTGGATGTGTTGCATTCCCTATTATTATAAGGTGGCTGGTATAGGGCAGGTCACCATGATTGGAAAAGGGCATGTTAGGGAGATGGAGGTGCCAGGTGCAGCTGCATTTAGGACAGGGAAAGGGAGCTGGGCTTGACCACAGTCCTCCATCTGTTGATGATGGTAGAGTTTGGAGGGTCACAGTCCAAATCAGGATACATTTTAGCCATGCCAGTCTCTGGTGCAACACCAGCCATGGAGGGGAGCTTGTGTAGGTATGGCTGTCAGACTGCTCTGTCTCCATGAACTTGAGGTCTGTTCATCTCCTCTGCTCTTCCAGGCCCTGAGAGTGCATGCCTTGGGACCCAGCAGTCTCCAGTGGCCTCCTGCAGTGGCCTCCTGTGTGCTGGGGGGCCTGCTGTGGCCTGTGCTTTGCCTCTTTGGCATTATCTGTTATAGAGTCTGGCAGTCCCCTTCTTCTTTTTTCTGGCCACTCTTCTCTCTCTAGAGGTGGCAAGGAGATGCAGTGGCTCAGTGTCATGTGCCTTGGTTGATGCTGTGAATGTACTTGTAGACTATAGGGTCTGTGTCACACTGTACTATTGAAGCTCTCTGTTGGGTAGCATTGTTATCACTTTTTTCCTATTATTTTTATTTCTGATTCAAGGTGCTTGGCAGCATAATGGAGAGAGCTCAGGTGTGGAGCTGGGTAGACTTGGGTTCAAACCTGACTTTGCTACATCTGGGAAAATCATTTACCTCCTCTGAGTCTCAGTTTTATTATCTGGAATATGGGTGTTGGAGGGTTATGGGGAAAGAGATGATGGATATCAATCACCCAGCATGTAAGTGCTTGATATAGAATAGATGCTCAGTACATGTTGTGGCTACTGTTTCTTTCTTCAGTGGGTGATTATTTCCTTGATTGAGCATTAGGAGTTGACTCCTCCTCTCTGGCAAGGAGGTCATGCTCTTCAGAGAAGCATTTAAGTGCAGAAGGGGATGCCACTGGAAGGAGTGTTATGCTCCTTTGCATTATGAACGTTACAGGTCATCAATACTTCCTTTCTTTCCTGAGAAGACATTTTCCTGTGGCAGTTTCCTGAGATTGGGGTGTACCTGTGAGTAAGAGGTTCTTTCAGAAGTAAAATCAGAGAGGACCTTACAGAGCCTGTGTGAAGGCATAGGAAGAGACCATGAGGGCAGAAAGGGACCCTTGATGGGTTATGTCTTGGAATATAGACAGAAAAGAGGTACTTTTCTAAGATACAGATTTTAGCTACTCAGGCTTTGCCCATAAAGATCAATAGATTCGGCTTATTTATAAATGCTTCTTTATCTCAATACTTTGAAAAATCAACATCAAAATCTCTTGAGTCATTTGACCAAGATTCATTGAGCACCTATTCAGGAAGAGGCTCCCAGGGCATGTGCTGGGGATGCCAGGACAGTCCAGGCTCAGTCTCTGTCCTCTAGATATTGGGAGAAGGTAATGAGATAGTGAGGTAAGCAACTCAACTGGCCATGGGGGCCTTGGAACAGAGGAGGTTTGTACCTGGCTCACTAGGACAGATGCTCAGGTGTGGGCTGGGAGGCAGGGGAGGGCAGGTAACAGCAGCAGCATGCCTGAGGACCTACCTGGTATGAGCCAGAGCAATTCAACTTGGCTGAAGGGTTGCAGGTGAGGAGGGGAGGGCCTGAGAAAGTCTAGGGCCAAGTCATAAGGGCCATTGGATACCAGTGTGGAGTCTGGTCTTTATCTAGGGGGCAAGAGACAGTTGTGGAAGGGTTTCAGGTGTCATTTCTTTGGGGAGCCCTCTGACTGGTTTCTCTGTCTTGCTGCCCCCATCCCTTCCAACCTGATCTTTCAGTTTGGCAGAGCCAAGCCCTCGGTTCTGACTTCATCTTATTTTCCCCTTGCTTCTTCAAGGACCTTTTCAATGAAGTAAATACTATTTTACATGAAGTAGTAGGTAGAACAGAGAGAGGAGACCAGAGCTGGGTACTTAGTGGCTAAGAGTTAATAAGCAAAGTTTAGCATTTGCATTGTATATTCTTTTTTTTTTAACATAAGTCAAAGAGCTACAATATACACTTATGTACTCACCAAGAAATTACTACTATCCTCCCCTTTTCCCCCCAAATGCCTGAAAATCTTCCACATATCAGGATGGAAATCCAGCAGGGCAGAGTCTAGATGGGAGGCTGGGTACTGATGATATAAAGCAGGAGTTTTCTCACATGTGCCTGTGAGCCTTCCTTCATCACTAATGCATAGATTTTTTGCCCCTACTGTTTAAAGACTCTTCAGCCCACATTCTCTGTGTCCACTGGGTGGGGCTGGCACAGGACACAAGAATCTGCCCCTGCTCTGCAGCCACTTTGTAAAAGGGCAAAGCTGTACAAAATCCAGTTTTCTGCAAGGACAGGCTGAAACTCACACACAGCCAACATGCATATTAATCTGCTGTCACCTAATAGAGGGAGGTGGAGGCATGAAGAAACACTGGAATTATCTTTTCAGCTCATTGAAAACGAGGGAAAGCCTAACCCCTGTGAACTCACAGAGTTCAGACGCATGAAGCAAAGCAGACATTGCCAGGAGAGCAATATCCTTTCACAAGAAGCACCCAACCACACACGCATGTTTGCCTCAACCCAGAAAACACTACCGAAAGCCTGCTGTGTGTCAGGGAGCTGGACGCAGAGATGAAAGACGATCTTCCCTCAGGAATGGCGAGACTTTTCTCAGCCACACTCCAGTCAGTTCATGAGTAATTCTGTGCATATTACCGACCTTATGGTCCCAATGGTGATAAGTGCTGTGGGATGAGGGAAGTCGGAGGCATGGTTTGTCTTCTGAAGAAGCTGAGATCCAGCTGGGGGTGTGGCTCAGTGGTAGAGCACTTGCTTAGCATGTGTGAGGCACTGAGTTCGATTCTCAGCACAGCATATAAATAACTAAAATAAAGCTCCATTGACAACTCAAAAATATATATATATATAAAGAAAGTTTAGACTCTATTTGAGAATGCCAGGTAGCATATAGCTCTCGCAGGTTGATGCTTCAAAGTATTTAACAGGGGTGGGACCATCACTGGATCTGAATAGGGACGGGTGTTTGCAGCCAGGACAACTGGCTCTGCCTATGAGTCTTGCCTGAAAACTGGCTCAGGCATGACATTTAGTAGTGTTTCTGAATGTATGATTGTCCCTGATCAGTGTAGCCAGAAATTGCTACAAGTCTCTAACCTTGGAATGACCAGGGAAGGCTTCCTGGAAGAGATGGGTTTGGGCTGAGTCTTGAGTAGAAGGATTGTGTTTTGAACTGGTTGTTATTGAAAAATTGAAGTTTTGGTTGTACTCTGGGCAACTGCTGGCAGTGGGAAGTGAATAGGAGTTATATGTCTTTTCTCCTACAACCTCGCTACCCAGTAGTGTGGTAGAGTCTGGATCTGAATTCTGCCAAGTGTTAAATATTTATGAGTAGGAAGTTGCTAAATCCACCCTGGAACCTGGATCTAAAGCTTGTGAGCCTCCCCATTGTCTCTGGGTCTTTCAAAAAGCATTGCAAGCCGGGCGCGGTGGCTCACGCTTGTAATCCCAGCACTTTGGGAGGCTGAGACAGGAGAATTGCGAGTTCAAAGCCAGTCTCAGCAATGACAAGGCGCTAAGCAACTCAGTGAGACCCTGTCTCTACAAAAAACACAAAATAGGGCTGGGGATGTGGTTCAGTGGTCGAGTGCCCTGGAGTTCAGTCTCCAGTACAAAAAAAAAAAAAAAAAAAAGAAGCGTTGCAGAGAGGTTCCTCTGAGGCTGTTGAGATGCCATGCTGCCCTCTGAAGTAGCCATCCTTCTTTTTTTTTTTTTGGTACTGGGAATTGAACCCAGGGGCACTTAACCAGAGTCACATCCCCAGCCCTTTTTAAATATTTTATTTAGAGATAGGTTCTCACTAAATTACTTTAGGGCTTTGCTGTTGCTGAGGCTGACTTTGAACTCACAGTCCTCCTGCCTTAGCCTCCTGAGCCACTGGGATTACAGGCATGCACCACTGCACCTGGCTCTAAAACAGCTACCTTTCTAGTCTAGACAGGGGATGGAATCTTCCTAAGTGAAGCCTCATAGACTAATGGGTGCTTCAGACCTAAGGCCAGTGTCCTTAAAGCTTCGAGCAAGGACTTGAAAGATTCCTATAGTTCATTCTTACAAGCATATTAGAGCATGAGAAAATTTTAACCCACCACATGCTAATACCACTCTTCATTAGTGAAATATGGATTTGTTATTGGAATTATTTGAATAGCAGCCATGTCTGGGATGTGGATTTCTGATTGGGATCTTTCAAATCAAATTGGGATCTTTCACACCTTTTGGAGTATGGATTTCTTAGGTGGGCACTATCAGTGTTAAAAACTAACAGATGGGATTCGGAGAGAGGGGACAGGGATCATTCCAAACAGATTGAATAAAGACATAGAGCTGAAATTTGGGGGGTAGTATGGGGAAACGGGGAGGAGGGGAAACATTTTCTTTTCTCAGTACTTTCCCTAAAAATGGTGCCTGTCAGCATTGTTAAAAAGGTTATTACCTCTTAAAATCATGACATGACAGTTGATACGACTCTGTTAAAAAGAAATTAGAAGCAGCAACAAGGTAAGTGCAAGATCATGGGGCATGAGGGAGATGTGCAGGGTGTTGTATGAGTGGAGAACTGACTGAAGCCACTTTCAGGGATGACAGTAGCTGATGAAAAGTTTGAGGTGGATGAAGGTTATTCCATTGCAATTTTGATACCACGTTTTATGAAAGCAAATCCCACATTGAATTTTGTCATACCTGTAGATATTAAATATTAATTAGGCAAGCAGTAGGAATCTATTATATCCTTTATGAAGGTACAAGGTACAAGTTCTCTGGCATCACTCAACCAGATATGGCTGTCAGTCAGCACTTTCATAAGTCTCAATAAGCATATGGAAAAAGCAATGAAAGTCTTTGAAGTATCTTGGTCAGTGTCATTTTCAGCATCAATCACCAGAGAAAAGTACCTCTAGCAATCACTAACATGTATAGAAAACCTGTAAGAACTTGCCTTGTAAATTCTAAAACTACATGTAGACCATGATGTTGTTTCTTCAGAAAATGTCTTACTTTACAAGAATATAATGAGCCTTACCTAGGTAAGGTCTCAAAAAATTAGTCAAAGACTCACAATTGTTTCTCTCCACGGAAATCTTTAGTAAAAGGCGAAAGATTTATAAGATCTGAAGAAAAACTAGAGCATGTCTGTATGTTTGTTACTGCTGTATGCCAGTAGCTGCAATTCCTAGTTCAATGATGGTGGTTCTTTCTCTATAAGACTCCACCCCCTAGAGCTATCTACTGCCTAAAGCTGACTGTGTAGGAATTCTGTAATTAAACTTCTCAGTTAGAAATGTTGAGTTGGAAAAATATATATATATTTAAACTTGAAAGCATTACTATGTGCAGGGTACTATGGGTATGCAAATGAGAGGGGTGAATCATCAACTTAGATACTCACAAGTCTCCTGAGCCACCATTAGGGGGTGAAGCAAAGATCTGGGTGGCTGGCTTCTAAGCTGTTTCCTGATTCAGCTACAGAAACCCTGGTTGTGTCCTTTTTTGTATATTGGGACTTTATGTACAATTACTTTCTTTCTTTTTTCCTCTGTGCTTAAAGTCTTTTATTTTGAAATAGTTGTGTGCTCACAAGTACAGAGAATTCCTGGGTATCTCTACCTGGCTTCCCTGATAGGGAATCTTATGTAACTATGGTGAACTGTGAAGTCTAGGAACTTGGCATTGGTATGATCCCCAGCCCTTTTTCAGATGTCACTGGTGTCACAGGCCCTCATTTGTGAATATGTGTAAAACTATTTGCCATTTTGTCATGTGTGTAGATTCATGTTACCACCACATAGCAAACAGAACCTCAAAAAAGTACTGTGCTGACTATAGTCACACCTGCTTGGCCATTCTCATTCCTAACCTCAAAACCACAGTGTGCACTAGCAGGCACATGATACAGACAACACCCACCTTAAAGACTGTAAGATCCTGGCGAGAAGATCATTCTGTAGTGACTATTTTGGACCTTGGTTATGTTTTTTCTCTGGTCTCCTTTACCTGGTATTATTATGGCCATTCCCTTTTCTTTTGATTAATGTTGTATGGCATATTCTTTTCATTTTCCATTCTTTTATTTTTGTTTTATTTGAAGTGAACTTCTTTGTTCCTCCCTCTCTCTCTCTCTCTCTCTTTCTCTCTCTCTCTCTCCATCTATTGGTTTTCTTCTTCCTTCCCATCCCCTGAAGTGAATTTCTTATGGACAGCATAGAGTTGGGCCATTTTTTAACTGTTCATTCTGCCAATGTGTTTTTTAATTAGTGAATTTGATTTGGTTGGGGTTCATTCAGCTTTAGAATCTGTAGGTTTATGCTTTCTACCAAATTTGGGATTTTCTTGCCCATTATTATTTTGAATATTTTTTCAGTACCACTTTTTTTCTCTTTTCCTTCTGGAAAATTCAATAACACAAATGTTAGATCTTTGGCTATTGTACCACAGCTCTCTGAAGCTCTGTTAAATTTTTGTCTATTTTCTTTGTTATTCAGATTATATGATTTCTATTAAATCATCCTTAGGTTCAATGATTCTTATATCATCTACTTCTGCTAGTAAGCCCTTTTTTTAAAGTTATTTTATTTAGTAAACTTTATTTTGTTTGTTGTCATTCCTCAAGCCCTGATGTCCCTGACTAACTTGCCTTCTTCTTCCCACCTTTCAGAATCTTCTTATGATTATTTTATATATACTGTGTCCATGGTTTTTAGTTGCTCTTAGTGGGAGAGTGAGAGGAAAATGTAACTATTGTATCTTGCCTGGAATTCAAAGTATGCATGCCAAAGTGTTTTAAAGTAAGTTTTAGGCATGGTAACAAAGATAAACCATTTTATTGGCACACAATAAGTTTCTGAAGAGAGATGATGGAGGGTCTGGGCCCTGAAGATGTGATGAGTACTTGGTCTTGTTTGTCTTTGTTCCCACTCTCCAAGAAAATGCATTAGTACATTTTTTTTTGTTGCTATAGCAAAATACTTGAAGCTCAATACTTAGAAAGAAAAGATGTTTTTCTTCTTTTCTTTTCTTTTTCAGCTTACAGGTTTAGAGGCTGAAAATCCAAGGGCAGGTGGCTCCATCTGTTTGTTCTCTGGTGAGGGCCCCCTTGGCTGGTCACAACATGATGGAGAAATAGAATGGAAACCAGATGGGTACAGAAGCTAAACCATGGGGAGGCCTTATTGTATAACAATCTGCTCTCTAGAGAACGAATCAGGGCCCTGTGAGAACTATACTAATGTCTTCAGAGGGTGATATCCCCAGTGACCTAATTACCTTCCAGTTGGCCTCATATCTTGAGGTCCCACCATCTCTCAACAGTACCACACCAAAGATCAAGCTGTTGGCACATGAACCTTTGAGGGACACACTCAACCCTCATCTTAACCATAGCACTGACCCTGCTTAAGAGATGCTCTTGGATAACTTGAGCAGCTAAAGGGCAAAATGGGCAGATTAAGCAGGAGAGTACTTTCATCTAACCTTGGTTGCCTACTTCTCTCGTCTTTTATACATTGTATAAAATTCAAGGAGAAAGGTGGTGTTATGGTTTGGATGTGATCTGTCCCCCAAAACCTCATGTGTGAGACAATACAAGAACATTCATAGGTGAGATGATTGAATTTTGAGAGACTTAACCAATCAGTGAGTTCATCCTCTGATGGGGATTAACTGAGTGGTAACTGAAGGCAGGTAGGGTGTGGCTGGACGAGGTGGGCATTGGGGGTGTGCCTGTGGGTATATACTTTGCATCTGGCCAGTGGAATCTCTTTCTCTGCTTCCTGATCATCATGTGAGCTACTTTGCTCTGCTACACCCTTCTGCCATGATATTCTGCCTCACTTTGAGCCCTGAGGAACGAAGTAGGCTGTCTGTGGACTGAGGCCTCTGCAACCATGACCCCCAAATAAGCTTTTCCTCCTAAAATTATTCTAGTTAGGTCTTTTACCCACATTAATTAGGGCATCATGATTCAATCAAATTCTCTTAAGGGGGCTTCTGTTTTCTTCTCTCATGAATCTCTATTCCTCTGCCATCATACTCTGGACCAATTTGCCTGGCTTAGGTGGTGAGGGCACTGAAGAGATTGGTCATGGCACACGGATCGGTGCTGTTTGTGCCTCTCTTCGTGGTATCATTGCTACCCTTGTAACTATCTTCACTTGTCTAGGATGGAAAAGATGTTTCAGCATGGACTCTGCTCTTTGCAGTAAAGAAAGTTTTATTAGTGAAAGCATTTTACCTTTAAGGAGTTTTGGTTGTGAGAGGGTATTGTCTCTGGAAATGGTGAGCAGTGAAATGATTTAGTTCAAATTATTTTAGAAATAGCAAAGCAGCTGTTGAAAGAAAAAGAAAACTCTTCCAATAATTGCTCGGTGAATCATTAGCTTGAGTTCATCCAGAGAGCAGTGCTGCTTCTTTGTAGAATTTCTACAAAATTAGTTCTCCTTTTGTGTTTCTTGTCTGGAGATTTATAGGCCATTAAAGGGTTTGCAGCCTTTGAACGTGCAGGGAACCATTTGTGATTTTGAGAACCTTTTAAAGGTTTTCTCTGATCACAGGGAACATTTTACTCAGTGTAATTAGGAATTAGGCATAGTCTCAAAGCAAATAATAAGCAAATAATGTTATTGGGACTTAGCTACACAAAAATGGCTAGTGTTACTCTTGTGTTTTGTTTTTGCAACATGTTGGATCTGAGGGTAAGGAAAGAAGTAATTATATGTATGTTTAGCTCTCTACTGTTTTCTCTATGTGAGGGGAAAAGAGATATAGTAATGAAAAATACAGGCAGGCCATTTTCTGTTTTGTTTTGGAATACATAAATAGGTACATTGGTGAATCTGCTGTGACAGGCATTCACTGACTTTGTTAATTGATTTTTTGCAGGGGGCAGTACTGCAGATTGAACCTAGGGGTCCTCTACCACTGAACTACATACCTTCTGTGCCCCGTTAGGGTCTTGCTGAGTCGCTCAAGCTGGAAAACTTGCAATTATCCTGCTGCCTGAGTAGCTGTGATTACAAGTGTGCACCATTGCACCCAGCTTAGTTCTTGAATACTTAGCGGATTGACCTAACTGGTATTTTCTTCCATTGAATAGATTTATTTCAGAATAATGTTCTTCAGAGTACATTATGCTTCTTTTATAAATCTAGAGCTAGATTCCAATCCGAAGGACCATTTATTCTTTCATAGTATGTTAATTGAGGTTCCATTGCAGACAACAGAATCCACTCCAGACATTTAAAAAAGGAGGACCATTACCGCAAGGATTTGAGGATATTTCACAATAATTGAAAGGGCTGCAGGGGCAACAATAAGTGAGTTTCCAGAGCCACTCTACAAAACTGCTGCTGCTGTACAGCTGCTGGCTTGAGAACCTGTGATGTGGGTGCACTAGCAAAAGCTGCCACATCAGGAAGCCCCAGCACCTGTGGATTGATTAGACCCTGGTGTCTCCAGCATGGCTGCTGCAGAACAGCCAAAGGGTCTCTGCCGCCATCCTTCCAGATGTGTCTCACAGCCTATATTTTATGTTCTTTTTACCTTCAAAGTCACAGTGAAGTGGTTCATCTGAAGCCAGGCCATTTATAGACATGCCAGCCACAAGGAATTCTGGGATATGTAGTTCTGAACCTAACTTCTAATGTGTAGGAAGTCTGCTAGAGGAGACTGGAGCCCTGATGATTGAGCCCATCAGCAGTGTCTGCCATATGCAGCAGGAATCTTCTTTTGAAGAGAAAGTTAACATGGTTGCTTTCCCATGGCATTTTGGAAGTCACATTTTGGTTGTGAACCTGAAATGGATCTGAAAGATAAAGCCTATAAAAGGAATGATTTTTAAGGATAGTTGTGAGGTTATAATGCTGTTCATTTATTGTATGCGAAGAAAGGACAGGTGTCTGTCAGTTAAACCAAATCAAAACACATGGCTGAATCACATCACTGTTACTTCTCTTGCTTTCCTCTTGGTTTTTCAGGACGCCTTGATGGTGGGGTTGGGGGGAACACTGGGGGTCTTCCCATTTAGGCTCTGGCATCCTCCAGGGTAAGGAATTCTATATTTTCCCACAATGCCTGCAGTAGAATACCACTGCATATAGGAAAGGAGGTGCTTAACAATCCTAGTTCCAAATTCTTTTCTTTGCTGGGATATATTTCCCCAGGAAGTTTGAGTTACTGTGTAAGAGATCCAGACCCACAGCTCTCTGTACTGCTTGGTTGCAGATTGAAAGCCTCAGAATAAGTAACCACACATTTTAAAATTTACTCAATCCAGTAAATTCTTAAATCTAGGTGCTCAGAGTTTTTGGTGATGACCAGGACAATGACAGCTCTGGGGGTGAATGTCAGGTAGTCATCTGCAAAGTATGTGTCCTTGCTTGGGAATGGTATGTGTGGGGTGGGCCGAGGTGCCAAGGGTTCTCTGGGTTTATGAACTTTGAAATAGAAGGAGGCATACTTCATCAGATGGATTCTTGTTACTAAAATGTGGTCCCCTAGCCAGCATCAGCATCACCTGGGAGCATGTTAGGAATTCAGAATCCCAGGCCTCACTCCAGATTTCCTGGGTCAGAGTCTGCATTTTAGCAAAGTGCCTAAGTGTTCGATGTGCACAAGGAGTTCAAGGAGCATTTGTGAAGGTATAGTGGAAGTCTGGGCTCCTTAGAGTGAGCCTTCCTGTCCTCCATGGAGGGGTCCTTTTGGTTCTGTCTGGCCAGGCTTTGTCCCCAGTTTGTATCTGACCGTCCCTTTATACAGTACTGAAGAAGAGATTTCTAACTGACAAAGAACTGTCCAGAAAGGATATGGGGGAAGGAACAGGACAGGAAGTTGTTCTTTTTTTTTTTTTTTTTTTTTTGGTACTGGGGATTGAACTCAGGAGCACTCGACCACTGAGCCACATCCCCAGCCCTATTTTGTGTTTTATGTAGAGACAGGGTCTCACTGAGTTGCTTAGCGCCTCGCCATTGCTGAGGCTGGCTTTGAACTAGCGATTCTCCTGTCTCAGCCTCCCTAAGTGCTGGGATTACAGGCT